>RCNN01000223.1:0-45459 GCA_003667245.1 Heterostelium multicystogenum | reverse complement strand
CTGCAGAGTGAAGTGATCTCGCTGGACCCGGCCAACCTGCCGGAATACGCGATGCGCACCACGATGCGCATGCTGGCGGCGATGGTTGCAGCGCTGGTGTTCACCCTGTTGTACGGCACCCTGGCCGCCCAAAAGCCGGCGCGCCGAGAAGCTGCTGGTGCCCGTGCTCGACACCTGCAAAATCGGTACCGGTACTGGGTTACATCTCGTTCACGGTGACGTTCTTCCTGCTGCTGTTCCCCGGGCGTGTGCTCGGCGCGGAGTTCGCGGCCATCTTTGCGATTTTCACCAGCCAGGCCTGGAACAATGACGTTCAGCTTCTACCAGTCGCTGCGCATGCTGCCCATGACCTGGGGAAGTGTCGACCAACCTGCGACTTTCCGGTTGGCAGCGGTTCTGGAAGCTCGACGTGCCCTTCGCCATGCCCGGGCTGGTGTGGAACATGATGATGAGCATGTCCGGCGGCTGGTTTTTTCGTGGTCGCCTCCGAGGCCATTACCGTCGCGACAAGACCATCACCTTGCCGGGCGTGGGCTCATACCTGGGCCCTGGCGATTGCCCAGAAAGACCTGCACGCCGTGGGCTACGTGATCCTGGCGATGATTGTGGTCATCCTGATGTACGACCAGTTCCTGTTCCGCCCACTGGTGGCCTGGGCCGACAAGTTTCCGCATGGAGACCACCGCCTCCCAGGGTGCCGCGCGCCGCAATCCTGGCTGCTGAACCTGATCCAGCGCACGCGCATCGTCCAGCGCGTCCTGCGGCCTGTCACCCGCGCCATCAGCCGCATTGGCAACAAGCGCTTCAGCCTGGCGGGCGGTGCACTCAAGGCGCTGCCGGCAGAAACCCCGAAAGCGTCAAAAAGTGAATCGACTGGGTATGGGGCGCACTCATCGCGCTGCTGGCCGCTTTATGCGCTGTACCACATCGTGCAGTAACGTCGGCACCGAAGTGACCCTGGCCGAAGTCGGCCACGTATTTGTGCTGGGCTTTATCACGCTGCTGCGTGTGGCTGGCCTGATTCCTGATCGCCTCGCTGATCTGGGTGCCGCTGGGCGTGATGATCGGCTTGCGCCCTGCGCTTGCGGAAAAAATCCAGCCGCTGGCGCAGTTCCTTGCGGCCTTCCCGGCGAACCTGCTGTTCCCGGTGTTTCGTCATCGTGATCCTGCACTACAACCTCAACCCGGATATCTGGCTGAGCCCGCTGATTGTGCTGGGCACCCCAGTGGTACATCCTGTTCAACGTGATCGCCGGAGCCAGCGCGTTCCCGAATGACTTCAAGGAAGCCGCCGGCCAACTTCCGCATTCGCGGCTGGTTGTGGTGGCGCAAGGTGATGCTGCCGGGGATTTTCCCGTACTACGTCACCGGCGCGATTACCGCCTCGGGGGTGCCTGGAACGCCAGTATCGTGTCCGAGTACGTGTCCTGGGGCCACGACAACGTGGTCGCCCACGGGCTGGGCGCCTACATCGCCCAGACCACCGCGGCCGGCGACTTCCCGAAGATCGCCCTGGGCGTGGTGGTGATGTCGATCTTCGTGGTGGCGTTCAACGCGCTGTGTGGCGGCCGATGTACGCCATGGCTGAAAACAAACTTCGTCTGAATTGATGGACTCGCTGTGATGACTACCTATACCGAGCATGCCCGCCGACACTCCGGAAATCTACTCGTTGAAAAACGTGAACCGGGTGTTCGGCAAAGGTAAAGAACGAGCTGCAAGTCCTTCAGCGGCGTGAACTTGAGCCTGCACGAAGGCGAGATTGTCGGCATGCTCGGCCGGTCCGGCTCGGGCAAGTCGACCTTGCTGCGCATCATCGCCGGGCTGATTCAGCCGTCGTCGGGCGAAGTACGCTACAACGGCGCGCCACTCACCGGCCCGGCCGAAGGCGTGGCCATGGTGTTCCAGACCTTCGCGCTGTTCCCGTGGGCTGACCGTGCTGGAAAACGTCGAGGCCGGCCTGCAAGCCTTGCAGGTCGAGCGCAAGGAGTCCCGCAGGCGCGCCCTGGCGGCCATCGACCTGATCGGCCTGGACGGCTTTGAAAACGCCTACCCGCGCGAACTGTCCGGCGCATGCGCCAACGCGTGGGTTTCGCCCGTGGGCTGGTGGTGAACCCCGACCCTGCTGCTGATGGACGAACCGTTCTCGGCGCTGGACGTACTCCACCGCCGAAACCCTGCGCACCGACCTGCTGGATCTGTGGAGCGGCAAGCAACTGCCGATCAAGTCGATCCTGATTCGTGACCCACAACATCGAAGAAGCGGTGCTGATGTGCGACCGCATCCTGGTGCTGTCGTCCCAACCCCCTGGCCGGGTGGTGGCCGAGATTCAAGGTGCCGTTTGCCCACCCGCGCAACCGCCTGGACCCGACCTTCCGGCAAATGGTCGACGACATCTAACGCCCCTGATGACCGACCGCCGCAGCGCCGACGCGAGCAGAGGTTTGCCCTGAGCTGAAAATGGGCAGCCTGTTGCCGGAAGTCTCCACCACCTGATGGCTGGCCTGATCGAAAACCCTGGCCGCCGAGCCCTACAAATGGCCACGCCGGCCTGCCGACCGTGGCTGAACGGCGTTTGCTGGAAGTCGACGATCTGTTCCCGGTGGCGGAGATGCTTGAGCATTTGGCTTCGCCGAACTCAAGGGTGCCGATATCACCCTGACCGATGCCGGCAACTGTTCGCCGACTACGGCACCCAGGAGCGTAAAAACCCTGTTTCGCCGAACACTTGATCCCGCCACGTGCCATTGGCCGCGCGCAATTCACCAGGTGTTGCTTGAGCGCAGCGGCCACCGGGCGCCACGGGTGCGCTTCGAGCAGGAGCTGGAAGACTCGATGACGGAAGCCTTTGTGGAAGAAAAACCCTGGAAAGCGTGGTGGCCTGGGGGCGGTATGCGGAGATCTTCTCCTATGACGACCATACCGAGACGTTCAGCCTGGATGATGTGGAAGGCAGCATGTAGGTTTAATGTGGGAGCGGGCTTGCTCGCGAATGCGGAGTGTCAGCCATATATGTATTGGCTGACACTCCGCATTCGCGAGCAAGCCCGCTCCCACATTTGACCAGTTGGTGTTCTTCAGATGACGAACAGGTCCACAAACCGGTTTACCGGAGTGGCCTCAAGCCGTGCCTGATCCTTGCACAGCGCAAAAATCTCGGCACTGCGCTGCGCGGTAAACCGGGTCGCCAGGTTGGCCTTGAACTTGTCTTCCAGCAACGGAATGCCATCCACCCGACGGCGACGGTGGCCAATCGGGTATTCCACGGCCACTTGTTCGGTGCTGGAACCATCCTTGAAGAACACCTGCACCGCATTGGCGATGGAGCGCTTGTCGGCCCCAGGTATTCGCGGCTGTAGCGCGGCTCCTCGACGATGACCATCTTTTCGCGCAGCTCATCGATGATCGGATGGCCGCGTGGAATTCATCTTCGTATTGCTCGGCCACCAGGTTGCCAAACGCCAGCGGTACAGCGGTCATGTACTGCAGGCAATGATCGCGGTCCGCCGCGTTGGCCAACTGCCCGACCTTGGAGATGATTCCGGATCGCCGACTCGTGGGTGGGTGATGACAATCCTGTCGATCTCATGCAGGCGGTGCTTCACCTGTGGGTGCAGGGTGACTGCTGCCTCGCAGGCGGTTTGTGCGTGGAACTCGGCGGGGAAGCTGATCTTGAACAGTACGGTTTCCATCACATACGTGCCGTAGGGCTGCGACAGGCTGAAGGCGCGCTTGTCTTCGGGCTTGAGCGCCAGGTCCTTGTTGGTGTGGCTGAACAGCACGTCATAGAAGCCCACCTGCGCGCGCGTCAACACCCGGGAATGCCCATCTCGGCGCATGGCGATATCCGCCAGGCGCACCCCGCGACTCGACGCATCCCCCGCCGCCCACGACTTGCGCGAACCGGCGTTCGGCGCATGACGGTAAGTACGCAATGCCTGGCCATCGACAAACGCCTGGGACAGGGCCGACAGCAGTTGCTCACGGTTGGCGCCCATCAGCTTGGCGGTGACGGCGGTGGAGGCGACTTTTCACCAGCAGCACGTGGTCAAGGCCGACACGGTTGAAGGAGTTTTCCAGGGCAATCACACCCTGGATTTCGTGGGCCATGATCATCGCCTCAAGCACTGCCCGCACGGTCAGCGGTTGCGTCGCCGTTGGCCACGCGTTTTTTTGCGAGAGATGGTCGGCGACCGCGAAGGATGCCACCGAGGTTATCGGAAGGGTGACCCCATTCGGCGGCAAGCCAGGTGTCGTTGTAGTCGAGCCAGCGCACGATGGCAGCCGATGTCCCATGCGGCCTTGACCGGGTCCAGGGCGGAACGAGGTGCCCGCACCCGTGCGCCGAACGGCACCACCGTGCCTTCGACGATCGGCCCCAGGTGCTTGGTGCACTCCGGGAAACGCAGGGCCAGCAGGCCGCAACCGAGGGTGTCCATCAGGCAGTTGCGGGCGGTGTCGAGGGCATCGCGGGATTCGATCCTGAAATTCAGTACGTAGTCGGCGGATGTCCTGCAGGACCTGGTCGTAGTCGGGGCGGTTGTTCTGGTCGACGTTGGCGCTCATGCAGTACTCCAAAGTGGGTTAGGTGTGGTCCATCCTCAGGGTCAGGGTGTTCGTTCCCACAGCTCTGCGTGGGAATGCCGCCTTGGACGCTTTCGCGTCCCGTACGGCGCAAGGGTGACGCAGAGCGTCACGGGATGCATTCCCACGCAGGCGTGGGGAACGATCGGTTAGAAAGAGTCGCCCGGACGCGTACGAACCCTTCCATCAACACTCGCGCACTGCGGCTCATGATGGCTTTTTTTCACGACCCATTCACCGTTCCTGGCTGGCCTCGGCGCCTACCGCGCAAACGTCCCGGAGGGATGCCCGAACCGCACTGCATTACGCTCCACGCCGCCCGCCGCCAATTCACCAGCGTGCCGGAAATCGCGCGCCGCCGTGCCAATCGCCACCGCCGCCGTGCCCATCATCGGCGTGGTGCAACTTGCCCATGGACAGCGCCCGCACCAGCAGGTCGACATCACCCGCCCTGATCGCCTTGCCGCTGGACGCCACGTAGTCCGCAGGCCGCGCCACAAACGCCACTTCGGCGTGTGCTGACGCTGGGCCGCTTCGTCCAGGTGGTTTGATCAAGCCCATGCGCAGCGCACCATGGGCGCGGATGGTTTCAAACATCGCCAGGGCCTTGGGGTCGCCATTGATCGCGCCCTGCAACTCGGTACCGGTGTAACCCAGGTCCTGGGCGTTGATGAAGATGGTGGGAATCCCGGCGTTGATCAGCGTCGCCTTGAACTGTGCCGACACCCGGCACGTCCAAGGTCATCCACCAGGTTGCCGGTAGGGAACATCGAGCCACCGCCGCCCTCTTCTTCCGCCGCCGGGTCCATGAATTCCAACTGCACCTCGGCGGCCGGGAAGGTCACGCCGTCGAGTTCGAAGTCGCCGGTTTCCTGCACCGCACCGTCGGTGATCGGTACGTGAGCGATGATGGTCTTGGCGATATTCGCCTGCCACACCCGCACCACAGCCACGCCGTTGTGCGGAATGCGCGCGGCATCTACCAGGCCGGCGCTGATGGCGAACGAACCCACCGCCGCCGACAGGTTGCCGCAGTTGCCGCTCCAGTCCACGAACGGTTTTGTCGATGGACACCTGGCCGAACAGGTAATCCACGTCGTGATCGGCGCGGGTACTTTTGGCCAGGATCACGGTTTTGCTGGTGCTGGACGTCGCGCCGCCCATGCCGTCGATTTGCTTGTCATACGGGTCGGGCTGCCGATCACCCGCAACAACAACGCATCCCGCGCCGCGCCCGGCACCTGGGCCGACTCGGGCAAAATCCTTGAGGCTGAAAAACACGCCTTACTGGTGCCCGCCACGCATGTAGGTGGGCCGGAATCTTGATCTGCGGTACGTGTGCCATGGTGGTCCTCATGGGCCGGGCGTTGACCCCGGCCGCAGTTATCAGGCAGTAACAGCCGATTCCAGGAAGTCCTGGGCAAACGTTGCAACACGCCGCCCGCCTCGTAGATCGACACTTCTCAGCCGTGTCCAGCCGGCAGGTCACCGGCACCTCGACACGCTCGCCGTTCTTGCGGTTGATCCAGCAAACGTCAGTTGCGCACGCGGGGTGCGTTCGCCGATCACGTCGTAGGTTTCAGTGCCGTCGATCTTCAGGGTCTTGCGGTCGGTGCCCGGCAGGAACTCCAGCGGCAGCACGCCCATGCCCACCAAGGTTTGGTGCGGTGGATGCGCTCGAAACCTTCGGCGGCAATCCGCTTTCAACACCGGCCAGGCGTACGCCCTTGGCCGCCCAGTCCCGGACGAACCCTGGCCGTAGTCGGCGCCGGCAATGATGATCAGCGGCTGCTTGCGCTCCATGTAGGTTTCGATCGCTTCCCACATGCGCGTGACCTTGCCTTCCGGCTCCAGGCGCGCCAGCGAACCCTGCTTGACCTTACCGTCTTTCAACACCACCATTTCATTGAACAGTTTCGGGTTGGCGAAGGTGGCGCGCTGCGCGGTCAAGTGGTCGCCACGAATGGGTCGCGTAAGAGTTGAAGTCGACTTCCGGCAGGCCCATTTTTCGCCAGGTATTCGCCGGCGGCGCTGCCCGGCATGATCGCGTTGGACGGCGACAGGTGATCGGTAGTGATGTTGTCCGGCAGCACCGCCAGCGGGCGCATGCCCTTGAGCGGACGTGCACCGGCCAGGGCACCTTCCCAGTACGGCGGGCGACGGATGTAGGTGCTCTGCGGGCGCCAGTCGTACAGCGGCGTGACCTTCGGGCCGGTGTCTTCGTGGATCGCGAACATCGGGATGTACACCTGGCGAAACTGCTCCGGCTTGACCGACGCCTTGACCACCGCGTCGATTTCTTCGTCGCTTGGCCAGATGTCCTTGAGGCGGATTTCCTTGCCATTGGCGTCCAGGCCCAGCACGTCTTTTTCGATGTCGAAACGGATGGTGCCGGCAATCGCATAGGCCACCACCAGCGGCGGCGACGCGAGGAACGCTTGCTTGGCGTACGGGTGGATACGGCCGTCGAAGTTGCGGTTACCCGAAAGCACGGCGGTGGCGTACAGGTCGCGGTCGATGATCTCTTGCTGGATCACCGGGTCGAGTGCGCCGGACATGCCGTTGCAGGTGGTGCAGGCGAACGCCAACGACACCAAAAACCGAGTTGCTCCAGTTCGGTGGTCAGCCCGGCTTTCGTCGA
The DNA here is from genome assembly GCA_003667245.1 of Heterostelium multicystogenum. Taxonomy (NCBI): domain Eukaryota; phylum Evosea; class Eumycetozoa; order Acytosteliales; family Acytosteliaceae; genus Heterostelium; species Heterostelium multicystogenum. The sequence continues at coordinate 38,233 of RCNN01000223.1, read as the reverse complement.
GGTACATCGCGACGGTTTTTCGAACCCGGTGCCAGGGACGACTTGACCCACGGCTTGCGGGCCAGGCCGAGCTTGTTGGCATTGCGTGCCAGCAGGCCGGCGGCAATCACGTTTGCGCGGGTTGCTGGTGTTGGTGCAACTGGTGATGGCCGCGATGATCACCGCGCCGTCGGGCATTTGCCCCGGCACGTCATCCCACTGGCCGGAGATGCCCTTGGCCGCCAGGTCGCTGGTGGCGACGCGGGCGTGGGGGTTGCTCGGGCCGGCCATGTTGCGCACCACCGAGGACAAATCGAAGCTCAGGCCACGCTCGTATTGCGCGCCCTTGAGGTCGTCCGCCCACAGGCCGGTGTGGCGAGCGTACTGCTCCACCAGGGTGACTTGCTCGTCTTCACGGCCGGTGAGCTTGAGGTAGGCGATGGTCTGTTGGTCGATGTAAAACATCGCGGCGGTGGCGCCGTATTCCGGGCCATGTTGGAAATGGTGGCACGGTCGCCCAGGGTCAGCGCCGAAGCACCTTCACCGAAGAACTCCAGCCACGCAACCGACGACCTTCTGCTTGCGCAGGAACTCGGTCAGCGGCCAGCACCATGTCGGTGGCGGTGATGCCCGGTTGCAGCTTGCCCGTCAGCTCCACGCCAACACTTTCCGGCAGGCGCATCCACGAGGCGCGCCGAGCATCACGCTCTCTGCTTCAGGCCGCCAACGCCGATGGCGATCACGCCCAAGGCATCAACGTGAGGCGTGTGGCTGTCGGTGCCGACGCAGGTATCCGGGAAGGCCACGCCGTCACGTACCTGGATCACCGGAGACATTTTCTCCAGGTTGATCTGGTGCATGATGCCGTTGCCCGGCGGGATCACGTCGACGTTCTTGAAGGCCTTTTTTGGTCCACTCGATAAAGTGAAAACGGTCTTCGTTGCGACGGTCTTCGATGGCGCGGTTTTTCTCGAACGCCTGCGGGTCAAAACCACCGGCTTCGACGGCCAGGGAGTGGTCGACGATCAGTTGGGTCGGCACCACCGGGTTGACCTGGGCCGGGTCACCGCCTTGCAGGGCGATGGCGTCGCGCAGGCCGGCAAGGTCCACCAGGGCGGTCTGGCCGAGGATGTCGTGGCACACCACGCGGGCCGGGAACCATGGGAAATCGAGGTCGCGCTTGCGTTCGATCAGTTGGCTCAAGGAGGCATTGAGGGTTGCGGGGTCGCAGCGACGCACCAGGTTTTCCGCGAGTACGCGGGAGGTGTACGGCAGTGTGGCGTAGGCGCCGGGGGTGATTGCATCGACCGCCGCGCGGGCGTCAAAGAAATCGAGGCGGCTGCCGGGGAGCGCTTTGCGGTGTTCAGTGTTCATCGTCAGGACTCGGTCACGGTAGTTGCAAAAGGAAGAACCGTTGCTGATCCAAGGTGGAATGCGATCAAAATGTGGGAGCGGGCTTGCTCGCGAAAGCGGTGTGTCATGCAAACACACATGGCGACTGTCACACCGCCTTCGCGAGCAAGCCCGCTCCCACATTTTTGATCCGGTTTCACCCCAAGATCAGCGGTTTCTCCACTCAGCGACGTTCGATTGGCACGAACTTGCGCTGCTCAACGCCGATGTACTCGGCGCTCGGACGGATGATGCGGTTGTTGGCACGCTGTTCAAATACATGCGCGGCCCACCCTGTAAGCCGCGAGCAGACGAAAATCGGGGTGAACAGCTTGGTCGGGATGCCCATGAAGTGGTACGCCGAGGCATGGTAGAAGTCGGCGTTGGGGAACAGTTTCTTCTGCTCCCACATGGTCTTGTCGATGGCTTCGGAAACCGGGAACAGCACGGTGTCGCCCACTTCGTCGGCGAGTTTTTTTCGACCAGCCCTTGATCACCTCGTTACGCGGGTCGCTGTCTTTATAGATCGCGTGGCCAAAGCCCATGATCTTGTCCTTGCGCGCCAGCATGCCGAGGGTGCCTTCCACCGCTTCCTGGGCGGAAGAGAAACGCTCGATCATCTCCATCGCCGCTTCGTTGGCACCACCGTGCAACGGGCCACGCAAGGAGCCGATGGCGGCGGTGACGCAGGAATACAGGTCCGACAGGGTCGACGCACACACGCGGGCGGTGAAGGTCGAGGCGTTGAATTCGTGCTCGGCGTAGAGAATCAGCGACACGTTCATCACCTTGACGTGCAAGTCGCTGGGCTTCTTGTCGTGCAGCAGGTGCAGGAAGTGCCCGCCGATGCTCGGCTCGTCGGTCACGCAGTTGATGCGCTGGCCGTCGTGGCTGAAGCGGTACCAGTAGCACATGATCGCCGGGAACGCGGCCAGCAGGCGGTCGGTCACGTCGCGCTGCACGGAGAAGTCTTTCTCCGGCTCGATATTGCCCAGGAACGAGCAACCGGTGCGCATCACGTCCATCGGGTGCGCGTCGGCGGGGATGCGTTCCAGCACTTCTTTCAGCGCCTGGGGCAGGTCGCGCAGTTTGCCGAGCTTGGCGGTGTAGGCGGCCAGTTCGCTTTGGTCGGCAGTTCGCCGTAGAGCAGCAGGTAAGCGACTTCTTCAAACTGGGCATCGGCGGCGAGTTCGCGCACGTCGTAGCCGCGATAGGTCAAGCCGGCACCGGCCTGGCCCACGGTGGACAGTGCGGTTTGCCCGGCAACCTGGCCACGCAGGCCAGCTCCACTGAGTACTTTTGCTTCGGCCATGGTTATCTCCAATCTTGTAGTTATTAGTGAGGCGCTCGCGTTACTTCTTGGCGGCGAACAGCGCGTCGAGCTTCTGCTCGAAGGTGTGGTAGTCGATGCGATCATAAAGCTCCATGCGGGTTTGCATGGTGTCGATCACGTTCTGCTGGGTGCCGTCGCGACGGATCGCGGTGTAGACGTTCTCGGCCGCCTTGTTCATGGCGCGGAAGGCCGAGAGCGGGTACAGGACGATGGAAACATCCGCAGATTTCAGTTGATCGACGGTATAGAGAGGTGTCGCACCGAATTCGGTGATGTTGGCCAGGATCGGCGCTTTCACCCGGGAGGCGAACAGCTTGTACATCTCAAGCTCAGTGATGGCTTCCGGGAACACCATGTCGGCACCGGCCTCGATGCAGGCGGCGGCACGTTCCAGGGCGGATTCCAAACCTTCCACGGCCAGTGCGTCGGTGCGGGCCATGATCACGAAACTGTCATCGGTACGCGCATCCACCGCAGCCTTGATGCGGTCGACCATTTCCTGCTGGGACACGATTTCTTTGTTCGGGCGATGGCCGCAACGCTTGGCGCCCACCTGGTCTTCGATATGGATCGCCGCCGCGCCGAACTTGATCATCGACTTGACGGTGCGCGCCACGTTGAACGCGGAGGAGCCGAAACCGGTGTCCACGTCCACCAGCAGTGGCAGGTCGCACACGTCGGTGATGCGGCGCACGTCCGTCAGCACGTCATCCAGGCCGGTGATGCCCAGGTCCGGCACACCGAGGGAGCCGGCAGCCACCCCGCCACCCGACAGGTAGATCGCCTTGAAGCCGGCGCGCTTGGCCAGCAGCGCATGGTTGGCGTTGATCGCGCCGACTACCTGCAACGGGTGCTCGCTGGCAACCGCGTCACGGAAACGCTGGCCTGGAGTGGTGTTGTTATTGGAACTCATGACTCACCTCGTGATTGGGGAGCGCCGTCCGGGAAGTGACGGGCAATGTTGCGTTTGGAGGCGCCGATATGCCGGCGCATCAACAACTCGGCCAGTTCACCGTCGCGATCGGCAATCGCGTCAAGAATGCGGTGATGCTCGGCAAAGGCCTGGCGTGGACGATTGGGGGTGGCGGAGAACTGGATGCGGTACATGCGCACCAACTGATACAGCTCGCCGCACAACATTTGGGTCAGGGTGCGATTACCGGCGCCTTGAATTATCCGGTAATGAAAATCGAAGTCGCCTTCCTGCTGGTAGTAGCCGACACCGGCCTGGAAGGCCGCATCGCGCTCGTGGGTGTGCAACACCTGGCGCAGCTCTTCGATCTCGGCGTCGGTCATGCGCTCGGCGGCCAGGCGGCAGGCCATGCCTTCCAGGGATTCGCGGATTTCGTAGAGTTCGATCAGTTCTTCATGGCTCAACGAGACCACTCGCGCGCCCACATGGGGATGCGCACCAGCAGGCGCTGGCCTTCCAGGCGATGAATCGCCTCGCGCAGCGGGCCACGGCTGATGCCATAGGTGCGCGCCAGTTCCGGCTCGGAGATCTTGCTGCCGGGGGCGATTTCGCCCTTGACGATGGCGGCCTGGATACGCCGGAAGACGTTCTCGGACATGGTCTGGGAATCGTCTTGGGCCATCACTGGGGTTTCCAGTTGATCCAGCATATTGTCGACACCTTTAAAAGCAATGCCGCAAAAACTAGCCAATCAGCCCCGGATAGTCAAAGAATAAATACACATTGTCGACAATCGTCTAATAACCCGCCTTGCACTCTATCGGGGCATGGCCGGCTGCCAGCGCTGGCGCCAGAAAACCTTCATGTTAGAATGCCGGCCACTTTTGCCTCACATCCCTGGATGAAAAGGCGCACGAGGGAGCTTGCGCAGCAATGCCAGTCGCCTTGAATTGAACATCGCACTGCACCGCGTCAGGATTTATGAGACTTTCCCCTTTTGCTTCTACTGTTTATCCCGGGCCTTGGCGTTGCTGCCGAGAAGACCGTTTATGGACTCAATGAATACGCCAAGTTGGCCGGCATTGACCTGGAAGTGGCCGCCAAGCTCGACACCGGCGCCAAGACCGCGTCCTTGAGCGCCCGCGACATCAAGCGCTTCAAGCGCAACGGCGAGTCCTGGGTGCGCTTCTACCTGGCCATCGACACCGCACACTCCCACCCCATCGAGCGTCCCCTGGCCCGCGTGAGCAAGATCAAGCGCCGCGCCGGTGACTACGACCCCGATGAAGACAAGAACTACACCGCCCGTCCAGTCATCGCCCTGGACATCTGCATGGGCACCGCTTTACGCAGTATCGAAGTGAACTTGACTGACCGCAGCGCCTTCCAATACCCGCTGCTGATCGGCTCCGAAGCGCTGAAACGCTTTGATGCGCTGGTCGACCCCAGTCTTAAATACGCGGCGGGCAAACCTGCCTGCGCCTCCGACGCTCATACCGCTGAGTAATTTGAATGCGCTCTCTTAATCTGCACCTGAAAATCCTGATCGCCGTTTTGGTGGTCTTGGGCATTTCGGTCACCGCCTATCAGATTTTCGTGCTGGGGATTCCCGTCACCGAGGACGCCACCGACGACCTGTGGAACATCGACGCCAAGGTCGAGTTCGTCGCCAGCGCCAAGGACCCGGTGAAAATCCAGATGTTCGTGCCGCCCCTGAGCCGCGACTTCGTCAGCCTGAATGAAAGCTTTATCTCGAATAACTACGGCGTCAGCGTCAATCGCCTCGACGGCAACCGCAAGGTCACCTGGTCCGCACGCCGGGCCAAGGGCAACCAGACCCTCTACTACCGCCTGGTGCTGACCAAGCGTTACAGCGGTGAAAAGGTCAAGGTCAAGGGCCCGACCTTCCGCGACAGCATCGCCGTCGAAGGCCCGGAAAAAAATCGCCGCCGAAAGCCCTGCTGGCGCCGATCCGCCAGCACTCGGCCGACGTCGAGACCTTTTATCAGCGAAGCCATCAAGCGCACCAACAACCTCAACGACGACAACGTGAAGCTGCTGCTGGCGGGCGACCCGTCGACGCCGCACAAGGCCAAGATCGTCGAGTTGCTGCTGTCTATCGCCCACGTGCCGGTGGAAAAGGTCCACACCATCCGCCTGGTGGCCGACCAGCCGCAAACCCCGGAACTCTGGCTGCGCAGCTTCAACGGCAATGACTGGCTGTACTTCAACCCCGACACCGGCGAACAAGGGCTGCCAGCCGACCGCCTGCTGTGGTGGACCGGTGATGAAAACCTGATCACCGTCGACGGCGGCAAGAAGGCCATGGTGACCTTCAGCCTCAACAACAGCGAAATGAACGCGATTCGCCTGGCCAAGCTGACGGACGAAAACACCGACGCCAACTTCCTCGAGTACTCGCTGTACGGCCTGCCGCTGCAAACCCAGCAGACCTTCATGATCATGGTGATTGATCCCGATTGGCGTGCTGGTGATCCTGATCCTGCGCAACCTGATCGGCCTGCAGACCCTAGGCACGTTTACCCCGGTGCTGATTGCCCTGGCGTTCCGCGAGACACAGCTGGGCTTCGGGATTGTGCTGTTCACCATTATTACGGCGCTGGGGCTGTCGCTTCGGTCTTACCTGGAACACTTGAAGCTGCAGATGCTGCCGAGGCTCTCGGTGGTGCTGACCTTCGTGGTGGTGCTGATCGCCGCCATCAGTCTGTTCAGCCACAAGCTCGGCCTGGAGCGCGGGTTGTCGGTGGCACTGTTCCCGATGGTGATCCTGACCATGACCATCGAACGCCTGTCGATCACCTGGGAAGAACGCGGTGGCGGCCATGCGATGAAAGTCGCGATCGGCACGCTGTTCGCCGCTTCCCTGGCGCACATCATCATGAGCGTGCCGGAACTGATTCTACTTCGTGTTCACCTTCCCGGCGATCCTGTTGATCCTGGTGGGCTTCATGCTGGCCATGGGTCGTTATCGCGGCTACCGCCTGACCGAACTGGTGCGTTTCAAGGCCTTCCTCAAGGCTGACTCGTAATGTTCGGCTTCTGGAAGACCTGGAAGGCCCTGGAAGCGCGGGGATCATGGGCATCAACCGGCGAAATGCCGACTACGTGCTCAAGTACAACAAGCGCAGCCTGTATCCGATCGTCGATGACAAGATCATCACCAAAGAACGGGCCATGGCCGCCGGCATCCACGTGCCGGAAATGTACGGGGTCATTTCCACCGAGAAGGAAATCGACAAGCTCGACGAGATCATCGGCGGGCGCAGCGACTTCGTGATCAAGCCGGCCCAGGGCGCCGGTGGTGACGGTATCCTGGTGATCGCCGACCGTTTTGAAGGGCGCTACCGGACCGTCTCCGGCAAGATCATCAGCCATGAAGAAATCGAGCATCAGATTTCCAGCATCCTCACCGGCCTGTATTCCCTCGGCGGCCACCGTGACCGCGCGCTGATCGAATACCGGGTGGTGCCCGACCAGATCTTCAAGAGCATCAGCTACGAAGGCGTACCGGACATCCGCATCATTGTGCTGATGGGCTACCCGGTGATGGCCATGCTGCGCTTGCCCACCCGCCAGTCCGGCGGCAAGGCCAACCTGCACCAGGGCGCGATTGGCGTGGGTGTCGACCTCGCCACCGGCCTGACCCTGCGCGGCACCTGGCTGAACAACATCATCACCAAGCACCCCGACACCACCAATGCGGTGGACGGCGTGCAACTGCCCAACTGGGACGGTTTCATGAAGCTCGCCGCCGGCTGCTTACGAGCTGTGCGGCCTGGGCTATATCGGCGTGGACATGGTGCTGGACCAGGAAAAGGGTCCGTTGATCCTGGAACTTAACGCTCGCCCGGGGCTGAACATCCAGATTGCCAACGACTGCGGCCTGACCTTGCGCACCCATGCCGTGGAGGCTCGACTGGAAGAGCTGAAGGCGGCGGGCGTAACGGAAACACCGGAGGAACGGGTTAAGTTTGTGCAGGAAATGTTTGGGCATATTCCGGCGGTCGAGGGATAAACCCAGTGACCTGCTCCGTACACCCGCTGCCCTACCGGGCCAACCCTGCCGAATACTTTGCAGCAATCCGCCATGCGCCCGGCGCGGTGCTGCTGGACAGTGGCCGACCGGCGGCCGAGCGCGGCCGTTATGACCTGCTGAGCGCCTGGCCCGAGACGACCCTGGCGGTACTGCCCGACGAAAGCGGCAGTGATTTCCTACAGCGCCTGCGGGAAAACCTGACGTTGCTGGGTGAAGCCACGATCCCGCGCCCTACGAACTGCCGTTTGCCGGCGGCCTCATCGGCTACCTGAGCTACGACTTCGGTCGTCATCTTGAGCACCTGCCGCACCTGGCGGTGGACGACCTGCACCTGCCGGATGCACGCTTTGGCCTGTACGCCTGGGCCTTGATCAGCGATCACCAGGCGCAGACCAGCCAACTGGTGTTCCATCCCAAACTGGCGGAAAGCGAACGGCAACGCCTGATTACCTTGTTCGGTCAGCCGACCATCAGCGCATCGGCCACCTTCAAGCTGCAAGGCCCAATGGCCCCGGACGTGACAGCCGACACCTACAAACACGCAATCGCCCGCATCCAGGATTACATCCAGGCGGGTGACTGCTACCAGGTCAACTTTGCCCAACGCTTCCGTGCCCCGTGCAGTGGCGATCCGTGGGTGGCCTACTGCGCCTTGCGCGAAGCCTGCCCGACGCCGTTTTCCGGGTTCCAGAGCCTGCCGGACGACGGCGCAGTGTTGAGCTTGTCGCCGGAACGCTTCGTCAAAATCAGCCAGCGCCAGGTGGAAACCCGCCCGATCAAGGGCACCCGGCCAAGGGGGGCGACGCCCGAGGAAGATGCAGCCAACGCCGCTGAATTGCTGGCCAGCCCCAAGGATCGTGCCGAAAACCTGATGATCGTCGACCTGCTGCGCAACGACCTGGGCCGCACCTGCCGTACCGGCTCGGTGAAAGTGCCGGAGTTGTTCAGCCTGGAAAGCTATCCCAACGTGCATCATCTGGTGAGCAGCGTCACCGGTGAGCTGGCGGACGACAAAGACGCCCTCGACCTGATCGCCGGCAGCTTCCCGGGCGGCTCCATCACCGGCGCACCGAAGATTCGCGCGATGCAGATCATCGACGAGCTGGAGCCGACCCGGCGCGGGTTGTATTGCGGTTCGCTGGTGTATCTGGACGTGCGCGGCGAGATGGACAGCTCCATCGCCATTCGCAGCCTGTTGGGTCAAGGATGGTCAGGTGTGCTGCTGGGGCGGGCGGCGGGATTGTCGCGGACTCGGAGTGGCAGGCGGAGTATCAGGAGTCGATGACCAAGGTGCGGGTGTTTGTTACAAACCTTGGAAAGCCTGTAGCACGCAGCCCCCTCCCTGGCTCTGCGACGCGGAGCCGGGCAGTAGAAAAAAGACCTGAATCAGTGCCGAAGTAGAACGGGGTCGAAGCCGGAGGATAGCGTCCGGTTTCAACCGTCCACCAGCCGTCTGTTGAAGGATCACATGAAAACGACTGCCTACTTGTCAGGAAAGATTTCCGAGATTGCGCATTCCTTATGAGAGTTTGCTTGCAGGGGTCTAGCTGTGCAGTGGCCACTCCGCCCCATCGCGAGCAAGCCCGGCTCCCACAGGGGAGCGCGGTCAACATGTGGGAGCTGGCTTGCCTGCGATGAAGGCGTTCAGCCACGCCAAAGAACTTACAGGCTCAACGACGATTCGACGCCTTGATGAACTCCTTCTTCAAAATCCTCAAACGTATGCACCGCCGGGAACTGCGGGAACTCGCGAATCACGTTCTCCGGCGCGTGGAACAGAATCCCACGGTCGGCCTCACCCAGCATGGTGGTGTCGTTGTAGGAATCACCAGCGGCAATCACGCGGTAGTACAGGGTCTTGAAAGGCCAGCACGACTGACGCTTGGATCTTTCTGACGCAGCTGGTAGCTCACCACCCGGTCACTTCTCGTCGGTGATCAAACCGGTGGCCACGCAAGGTCGGGAAACCCAGTTGGCGCATCAGCGGGGGAGAACTCATAGAAGGTGTCAGACAGGATCACCACCTGGAAGCGCTCGCGCAGCCAATTGACGAACTCGATGGCGCCGTCCAGCGGCTTGAGGGTGGCGATCACTTCCTGGATGTCCGAGAGCTTCAGCCCATGCTCATCAAGAATGCGCAGGCGCTGTTTCATCAGCACGTCGTAGTCGGGGGATGTCCCGGTGGTGGCCCGCAAGGATTCAATACCGGTTTTTTTTCGGCGAAGGCGATCCAGATTTCCGGAACCAGCACCCCTTCCAGCGGTCGAGACAGGCAATTTCCACAAGACACTCCCATTTAAAGTTATTGAGTTGGAGCGAGCAAAAGGACTGCCGAACTCTAGCGATTCACGCTGGCCGCCGCAACGCAGGCGGATTTTTGTTACCATCGCCCCCCTATAGAGCGCTCAGCGCCACTGACCTGTAGGAACCGTCCTGATGAACCAAGCCTTCGACGTCGCTGAACTCGCCGCGACTTACGCACAACAAATCCGCCCAGGACATTCTCAAGCTGGCCTTCAGCCAGTTTGGTGACGACCTGTGGATCTCTTTCAGCGGTTGCAGGACGTGGTGCTGGTAGACATGGCCTGGAAGCCTGAACAAGAACGTCAAGGTGTTCAGCCTCGACACCGGTCGCCTGCACCCCGGAGACCTACCGGTTTATCGAGCAGGTGCGTGAGTTCTACAAGAATCGACATCGAACTGATCTCGCCGGACCAGAGCAAGCTGGAACCCTTCGTCAAGGAGAAAGGGCCCTGTTCAGTTTCTACAAGGACGGCCATGGCGAGTGCTGTGGCGTGCGCAAGATCGAACCGCTGCGCCGCAAGCTGTCCGGTGTGAGCGCCTGGGCCACCGGCCAGCGCCGCGACCAGAGCCCCGGCACCCGCAGCCAGGTGGCCGCGCTGGAAATCGATACGGCTTTTTCCACCCCGGAACGCACCCTGTACAAGTTCAACCCGCTGGCGCAAGATGACCAGTGAGGGAAGTATGGGTTACATCCGCATGCTGGAGTTGCCGTACAACAGCCTGCACGAGCGCGGTTTTATCAGCATCGGCTTGTGAGCCGTGCACACCGTCCGGTACTGCCGAACCAGCACGAACGCGAAGGCCGTTGGTGGTGGGAAGAAGCAACCCAAAAAGAATGCGGGTTGCACGCCGGGAACATCATCAGCAAGGCGTAACGCCTGAGCCAGAATCCCTGTACACACGAAAATGTCACCATCGGTGCCATTTTTTGTGTGCACTTATAAGATCCTGCACCGAAAAAGTTACATCCTCCCTCGTCACACCTCTTCTAAAATCCCCGCCCCTTTCTGCGCTACAAAATAAATAGCTGTTCAAACGGTCAATTTATATCGCTTTAAATTCAGTCTGTTATTTCCAATCACGCTAAAAACCAAATCGCCGTGTATTTCACCCGGCGAAAATCTGGCACGCAATGTGGCTTAAGGCAAAAACACTTTGTATACCAATTAATAAAAAAGATACATACACTTTGACATCAGCCGCTCTCCGCTGATTCCAGGAGCCTGCCGGAATGCGTACAAGTTTCTCCAATAACATCGCACTGGATCTGCCCTCCTCCACCCTGAACCCCGAGGCCACGAAGCCCCGGCCCGTTGGTCCTCAGCCCGCGCCTACACACAAGGACCTGGCGCCTACCAAGGCCGAAGGCCGGCGCTGGGGCCGCTACAGCATCTTTGCCTTGTGGACCAACGATGTGCACAACATCGCCAACTACTCCTTCGCCATCGGCCTGTATGCGCTGGGCCTGGGTGGGCTGGCAGATTCTGCTGTCCCTGGGGATCGGCGCGGCGCTGGTGTACTTCTTCATGAACCTGTCGGGCTATATGGGGCAGAAGACCGGCGTACCGTTTTCCAGTGATCAGCCGTATCAGTTTTGGCATCCATGGTGCGCAGATTACCTGCACTGATTCGTGCGGTGATCGCGATTGCCTGGTTCGGGATACAGACCTACCTGGCCTCGGTGTTTTTCCGCGTGCTGTTGACGGCGGTTCATCCGGGCTTTGCCGACTACGACCACAACTCGATCCTCGGCCTGTCCACCTTGGGCTGGGCGTGTTTGTGGCGATCTGGTTTGTGCAGCTCGCCATCCTCGCCTATGGGATGGAGATGGTGCGCCGCTATGAAGCCTTCGCCGGGCCGGTGATTCTGCTGACAGTAGCGTCCCTGGCCGGCTGGATGTATTTTCCAGGCCGGCGGCCAGATCGCCTGGTCGATTCCGCGAGCCGCTGACCGGTGGTGAGATGTGGCGCAATATCTTTGCCGCGGCGCGCTGTGGCTGGCGATCTACCGGCACGCTGATCCTGAATTTCTGCGACTTCGCCCGCTCCTCGCCGTGCCGCAAGACCATCAAGGTCGGCAATTTCTGGGGCCTGCCGGTGAATATCCTGGTGTTCGCGGCCATCACCGTGCTGCTGTGCGGCGGGCAGTTTCCACCTCAATGGCCGGGTGATCGAGAGCCCCACGGAAATCATTGCGGCGATTCCGATTACGTTCTTCCTGGTGCTGGGCTGCCTGGCGTTCCTGATTGTGACCGTGGCGGTGAATATCATGGCCAACTTCGTCGCGCCGGCCTTTGTGCTGAGCAACCTGGCGCCCAAGTACCTGAACTTCCGCCGCGCCGGGCTGATCAGCGCCACCGTGGCGGTGTTGATCCTGCCGTGGAACCTCTACAACAGCCCGCTGGTGATCGTGTATTTTCCTCTCGGGGCTGGGCGCTCTGCTGGGGCCGTTGTACGGCGTGATCATGGTCGACTACTGGTTGATCCGTAAAAGCCAGGTGGACGTGCCGCAGTTGTATAGCGAAGACCCGAATGGCGTTTATTACTACAGCCGCGGAGTCAATCTTGCGGGCGGTGGCCGGCGTTTATTCCTGCGGCGGTGATCGCCATTCTCCTCGCCCTGCTGCCCGGTTTCGCCTCGTCTCGCCCTTCTCCTGGCTGATTGGCGCCGGTATTGCAGGGCTTGCTGTACCTGCTGTTCGCCAAGCGCCAGCCGTACTACGCCGATGTGAGCGGCGAAAGCATTGCAGTCGATAACGTCAGTCATTAAAGTAAGGACATTCCATGCGCAATCCTTGTGGTCAACGTCAACACCACCGAGTCCATCACCGAGGCCATCGCCAAACAGGCACGGGCGGTGGCGTCCCCCGGCACCGAGATCGTCGGCCTGACTCCGTTTTCGGTGCCGAATCGGTGGAAGGCAATTTCGAAAGCTACCTGGCGGCCATCGCGGTGATGGACCGGGTGATGGCTTACGACCAGCCGTTCGATGCGGTAATCCAGGCCGGCTACGGCGAACATGGCCGCGAAGGCTTGCAGGAGTTGCTCAACGTGCCGGTGTGGACATCACCGAAGCGGCCGCCAGCACCGCGATGTTCCTCGGGCATGCCTATTCGGTGGTGACCACCCTGGACCGCACCGTGCCGCTGATCGAGGACCGGCTGAAACTGGCCGGCTTATATCAGCGGTGCGCGTCGGTACGGGCCAGCGGCATGGCGGTATTGGAACTGGAGGAAGACCCGCTGCGGGCCATGGAGGCCATCGTGCGCCAGGCTGAATTGGCGATCAGCGAAGACAAGGCCGAAGTGATCTGCCTGGGCTGCGGCGGCATGGCCGGGCTGGATGAGCAGATTCGCTACCGCACGGGTGTGCCGGTGGTGGACGGTGTGACCTCGGCTGTCACCATTGCCGAAGGCCTGGTGCGGTTGGGACTGTCGACCTCGAAGATCCGCACGTATGCGACGCCGAGGCCGAAGAAAGTGATCGGCTGGCCCGGAAAGTTCGGACATTGAAGATCCAAAATGTGGGAGCGGACTTGCTCGCGAAAGCGGTGGATCAGTCGATGCATGTGGTGACTGTCACACCGCCTTCGCGAGCAAGCCCGCTCCCACACTTTGATCCCCACAAGGATCAAATGGCGCTGAACCGCCGCCCCAACTCGCGTTCGACAAACTGCTCCAGGATGAAATCCACAAACGCCCGGGTCTTGCCGGGCAGCAGCTTGTGTTCGGCGTAGTACAGCGAGATGTTGCCGTCGTCGACGTACCAGTCGGGCAGCACTCGCACCAGTTGGCCGCTGTCCAGATACGGCACCGCCATCGGCATGCTGACCAGCGCAATCCCCAGGCCCTGGGCGCTGGCGCAGCAGGCAGCGCCCGAGTCGCTCATGGTCATGCGCGGCTTGAGCACCAGCGGGCGTTGTTCGCGCGTGCGGTGGGTGAGTTGCCACGAACGCACGCGGCCGGTTTGCGGTGAGCGGATCAGGATGCCGTTGCACACAGACAAGTCCTCGGGCACGACCACCGGCTTGCGTTTGGCGAGGTATTCCGGTGAGGCCAGCAGGATCCGGTGCGCCGGCGCCAGCTTGCGCGCGACCACGCCCTGGGGCAGCTCAAAACCACCGCCGATCGCGGCATCGAAGCCCTGGCCGATCAGGTCCACCTGGCGGTTATCAAAATGCCAGTCGGGGTTGATATCAGGAAAGCGCTTTAGAAACTCCCCCAGCAACGGCACCACATAACGGTTGCCGAACACCGTGCCCATGCTCACTTTCAGCGTGCCCCACTGGCCGCCCTTCGGCACTGGCCAGGTTAGCCACGGCGTTTTGAATGGTGGTGAGGCTGCCGCTGACTTCTTCGAGGAAGAGCTTGCCGGCCTCAGTCAGCGTCAGGCGCCGGGTACTGCGCTGGAACAGCCTTACACCCAGGCGCGCCTCCAGCTTGGCCACACTTTTGCCCACGGCCGCCGGGGTCAGGCTCAGGTGCCGGCAGCTTCGGCAAAACTGCCGCCTTCGGCGCTGCGCACGAAGCATTCGATACTGCCAAAGCTTTCCATATCGCCCCACTCTAAACTTTTGGTTTACACAGACTATAGCAATCACGGTCTACCGAGGACGCCACACGAGGTCGATACTCGACTCCAACCTCAACACACCTTTTGGAGAACGACATGACCACACAAAACCTCAGCGGCAAAGTCGCCTTGATCCAGGGCGGTTCCCGCGGTATCGGCGCCGCCATCGTCAAGCGCCTGGCCGCACAGGGCGCTGCCGTCGCCTTTACCTACGTCAGTTCGGCTGCCAAGGCTGAAGAGTTGCAGAACAGCGTGATCAGCCAAGGCGGCAAAGCCCTGGCGATTCATGCCGACAGCGCCGACGCAGACGCCATCCGCAGCGCCGTCAACGCCACCGTCGAAGCGTTCGGGCGCCTGGATATCCTGGTCAACAACGCAGGCGTGCTGGCCGTCGGCCCGCTGGAAGATTTCAAGCTGGAAGACTTCGACCGCACCCTCGCCATCAACGTACGCAGCGTATTTGTCGCCACCCAGGAAGCCGCGCGGCACATGGGCGAAGGTGGCCGCATCATCAACATCGGCAGCACCAATGCCGATCGCATGCCGTTTGCCGGTGGCGGCCCGTACGCCATGAGCAAATCGGCGCTGGTCGGCCTGACCAAAGGCCTGGCCCGCGACCTGGGCCCACGGGGCATCACCATCAATAACGTGCAGCCAGGCCCGGTGGACACCGACATGAACCCGGCAAGCGGTGATTTCGCCGAAAGCCTGATCGGCTTCATGGCCGTGGGCCGTTATGGCCATGTAGAAGAGATCGCCAGTTTCGTCGCCTATCTGGCAGGCCCTGAGGCCGGCTACATCACCGGCGCCAGCCTGACCATCGACGGCGGTTTCGGCGCCTGAACCAACGCTGCGACATCACACCACGCTCCGACCTTGGTCGACACTGACTAACGCCAAGCATCATGCGAGACTGTTCGCCCGGGCCGGGAATGCCCGGGCGTTCTTATGTCTGGAGTTCTCATGACGCTGTCCAGCGGGCTGATCGCCGCCGTTGCCCTGGCCTATATGGCCATTATGTTTGCCATCGCCTTTTACGGTGACCGTCGCCATGCGCCGCTGCCGCCGCGGATGCGTGCCTGGGTGTATAGCCTGTCGCTGGCGGTGTATTGCACCAGTTGGACATTCTTTGGTGCTGTAGGCCAGGCAGCCGAACAGTTGTGGGCGTTTTTACCGATCTACCTGGGACCGGTGCTGCTGTTGGTGCTCGCGCCGTGGGTCCTGCAGAAGATGGTGCTGATCAGCAAGCAGGAAAACATCACCTCCATCGCCGACTTTATCGCCGCCCGTTACGGCAAATCCCAATCCCTGGCGGTGGTGGTGGCGCTGATCTGCCTGGTGGGCGTCCTGCCTTATATAGCCTTGCAACTCAAAGGCATCGTGCTGGGGGTGAACCTGCTGATCGGCGCCAGCGCCGACACTACCGGCACCCGCTCCCAGGACACGGCGCTGATCGTGTCGCTGGTATTGGCGTTGTTCACCATTGTGTTCGGTACCCGCAACCTCGACGCCACGGAACACCACCGCGGCATGGTGCTGGCGATTGCCTTTGAATCGTTGGTCAAGCTGTTCGCGTTTCTCGCCGTCGGTGCGTTTGTGACCTACGGCCTGTACGACGGTTTCGACGATTTGTTCAGCCAGGCGATGCTCGCGCCACGGCTGGAGGAATACTGGAAAGAGACCGTCAACTGGCCCTCGATGGTGGTGCAGACCGGCGTCGCGATGATGGCGATCATCTGCCTGCCCCGGCAGTTCCATGTCACCGTGGTGGAAAATATCGACCCCCAGGACCTGCGGCTGGCCAAGTGGGTGTTCCCGGCCTATCTGATCCTGGCCGCCCTGTTTGTGATCCCGATTGCCCTCGGCGGGAAGATGCTGCTGCCGGGTTCGGTATTGCCGGATTCCTACGTGATCAGCCTGCCGTTGGCCGAAGCCCATCCGGCGCTCGCCGTGCTGGCGTTTATCGGCGGCGCCTCGGCGGCTACGGGCATGGTGATCGTCGCGAGCATCGCCCTGTCGACCATGGTCTCCAACGACATGCTGCTGCCCTGGCTGCTGCGCCGTTCCAGTGCCGAGCGGCCGTTCGAAGTGTTCCGTCACTGGATGCTGTCGGTACGCCGGGTGAGCATTGTCATCATCCTGCTGCTGGCTTACGTCAGTTACCGGCTGCTGGGGTCCTCCGCCAGCCTTGCAACCATTGGCCAGATTGCGTTCGCCGCCGTGACCCAGCTGGCACCGGCGATGCTGGGTGCGCTGTACTGGAAACAGGCCAACCGGCGCGGCGTGTTTGCCGGATTGGCGGCGGGTACGTTCCTGTGGTTCTACACCTTGGTCCTGCCGGTCACCGCGAAAAGTCTGGGCTGGTCGTTCAGCCTTTTCCCGGGCATGACGTGGCTGCATTCGCACCCGCTGGGCTTGTCTGTAACTTCTCTGACGCTGGGCACCGTATTTTCCCTGGCGGGTAACTTCACGTTGTTCGTGTGGGTCTCGATGCTGTCCCGCACGCGGGTGTCGGAGCATTGGCAGGCCGGGCGTTTTATTGGCCAGGAAATCAGCCAGCGGGCCAGCGCCCGCTCAATGCTTTCGGTGCAGATCAATGATTTGCTCAGCCTCGCAGCGCGGTTTGTCGGTGAAGAACGGGCGCACCAGAGTTTTGTGCGCTTCGCCTATCGCCAAGGCAAAGGGTTTAACCCCAACCAGAACGCTGACAATGACTGGATTGCCCACACCGAACGCCTGTTGGCCGGCGTGCTCGGTGCGTCGTCGACCCGGGCGGTGGTGAAAGCCGCCATTGAAGGCCGGGAAATGCAGTTGGAGGACGTAGTTCGCATCGCCGACGAAGCGTCGGAAGTACTGCAGTTCAACCGGGCACTGCTGCAAGGCGCCATCGAAAACATCACCCAGGGCATCAGCGTGGTCGACCAGTCCCTGCGGCTGGTGGCGTGGAACCGGCGGTACCTGGAGCTGTTCAATTACCCCGAAGGCCTGATCAGTGTGGGCCGGCCGATAGCCGACATCATTCGCTACAACGCCGAGCGCGGGCTGTGCGGCCCGGGCGAGGCCGAAGTGCACGTGGCGCGCCGCCTGCACTGGATGCGCCAGGGCCGTGCGCATACCTCCGAGCGGCTGTTTCCCAATGGCCGGGTGATCGAACTGATTCGGCAACCCGATGCCGGGTGGCGGGTTTGTGATGAGCTTCACCGACATCACCGCGTTCCGCGAAGCCGAGCAGGCGTTGACCGAGGCCAATGAAGGCCTGGAACAGCGGGTGACCGAGCGAACCCACGAACTGTCGCAACTCAACGTCGCGCTGACCGATGCCAAGGGCGTGGCTGAGACCGCCAGCCAGTCGAAAACCCGGTTCCTCGCAGCGGTCAGTCACGACTTGATGCAACCGTTGAACGCCGCAAGATTGTTCTCTGCTGCCCTCTCCCATCAGAACGACGGCATGTCGCCGGATGCCCGGCAGTTGGTGCAGCATCTGGACAGCTCGTTGCGTTCGGCGGAAGACCTGATCAGCGACCTGCTGGATATTTCCCGCCTGGAAAACGGCAAGATCAATCCGCAGCGCCAGCCCTTCGTGCTCAATGAACTGTTCGATACGCTGGGCGCCGAGTTCAAGGCGCTGGCTCAGGAGCAGGGTTTGCGCTTCCGCCTGCGGGGCAGTCGTTTGCGGGTCGACAGCGACATCAAATTGCTGCGGCGGGTGTTGCAGAATTTCCTCACCAACGCGTTCCGGTATGCCGACGGGCCGGTGCTATTGGGTGTGCGGCGCCGTCGCGGCGAGTTGTGCCTGGAAGTATGGGACCGTGGTCCCGGGATTCCCCAGGACAAGCAAAAAGTCATCTTCGAGGAATTCAAACGCCTGGACAGTCACCAGACCCGTGCCGAGAAAGGCCTGGGACTGGGCCTGGCGATTGCCGATGGCCTGTGCCGCGTGCTCGGGCACCGCCTGAGCGTGCGTTCATGGCCGGGCAAAGGCAGCGTGTTCAGCGTGCGTGTGCCGTTGGCGCGCACTCAGGTCAGCGCGCCTGCCAAGCCGGCGCAGGAAAGCGGCCAGCCGTTAAGCGGTGCGCAGGTGCTGTGTGTGGATAACGAAGAAAGCATCCTGATCGGCATGCGCAGTTTGCTCACGCGCTGGGGCTGTGAAGTCTGGACCGCCCGCGACCAGGCGCAATGTGCCGCGTTGCTGGCCGAGGGTGTACGGCCGCAACTGGCCCTGGTGGATTACCACCTCGACCACGGGGAAACGGGCACCGAGTTGATGGGTTGGCTGCGGGCACAACTGGCAGAGCCGATTCCGGGTGTGGTGATCAGTGCCGATGGACGGCCGGAGATGGTGGCGCAGGTGCATGCGGCTGGGTTGGATTACCTGGCCAAACCAGTGAAGCCGGCGGCGTTGCGGGCCTTGTTGAGCCGGCACCTGCCGCTTTAGCCCATGTGGGAGCTGGCTTGCCTGCGATGGCATCGCCTCGGTGTATCTGGAGGAACGAGGTGTCTGCATCGCAGGCAAGCCAGCTCCCACAGAGACCGGTGACTATTCTGGCAACTGCGCCACGCCGTCTTCATCGGTCATCGCCCGTTCCAGCAAGTCGGCCGGCAGGCTTTTGCTGGCGCGGGCGCCGAGCAGCTTCAGTTGCTCGGTACGGCTCACCAGGTTTCCGCGTCCGTCGGTCAGCTTGTTGCGCGCTGCACTGTAGGCTTTATCCAGCTGCTGCAGGCGGTTGCCTACCTCGTCCAGGTCCTGGATAAACAGCACGAACTTGTCGTACAGCCAACCGGCGCGCTCGGCAATTTCCCGGGCGTTCTGGCTTTGCCGTTCCTGTTTCCACAGGCTGTCGATCACCCGCAAGGTGGCCAACAACGTGGTCGGGCTGACAATCACGATGTTGCGGTCGAAGGCTTCCTGGAACAGGTTCGGCTCGGCTTGAAGCGCCGCCGAAAATGCGGCTTCAATGGGCACGAACAGCAGCACGAAATCCAGGCTGTGCAGGCCTTCCAGACGTTTGTAGTCCTTGCCGGCCAGGCCTTTGACGTGGTTGCGCAAGGACAGTACGTGCTGCTTGAGGGCTGCCTGGCCGATCGCCTGGTCGTCCTCGGCGACGTACTGTTGATAGGCGGTCAGGCTGACCTTGGAGTCCACCACTACCTGCTTGTCCCCCGGCAGCATGATCAACACGTCGGGCTGGAAGCGTTCGCCGTCCGGGCCCTTGAGGTTGACCTGGGTCTGGTACTCGCGGCCCTTTTCCAGACCGGCATGTTCCAGCACCCGCTCCAGGATCAACTCGCCCCAGTTGCCCTGGGTTTTCTGGCCCTTGAGGGCGCGGGTCAGGTTGGTGGCTTCATCGGACAGGCGCAGGTTCAGCTGTTGCAGGCGCTCCAGCTCCTTGGCCAGGGAGAACCGCTCGCGGGCTTCGCTCTGGTAGCTTTCTTCGACGCGCTTTTCGAACGACTGGATGCGCTCCTTGAGCGGGTCGAGCAATTGGCCGAGGCGCTGCTGGCTGGTTTCGGCGAAGCGTTGCTCGCGCTCGTCGAAGATCTTCCCGGCGAGTTCAGCGAACTGCGCGCGCAGCTCATCACGGGAACCTTGCAGGTCGCTGAGGCGTTGCTGATGGCTTTCCTGTTGCTCGCGAAGTTCGGCGCGCAGGGACGCGGACAAGGCATCCAGGCGGCGCAGTTCGGTTTCCTTGGCGGAACGGTCGAGGTTCCAGGCGTGGGCGGCGTCGCGGGCGTTGTCACGGTCGATCTGCAGCAGTTCGACTTCCCGGCGCACGGCGGCCAGATCAGCCTGTTTGGCAGCGTTGGCCTGGCTCAGGTCGCTGATTTCGTCACGGCTGGCGTCCAACTGCGCGGCGAGCCCTTCCTGGGCCAGTTGCGCGGTGGCCAGGCGCTCTTCGAGCAATTCCCAGCCGGCGATTCGCGCGCTCAGTCGGCGCTGAATTTGCCAGCACAGGCCCAACAGCGGCAATCCAGCAGCGGCGAGACCCAGCACAACACTGGTCCAGTCAAAAGCCATAGCGATTCCTGCCGTCACCCGAAAAGAAGAAGGTTAACCAAGCCAGCGCATTGAGGACAGCTCAGTCTTCGATCTGGCCCAGTTCACGCTGGGCGATGCGGTCGCCGGCGCGGGCGGCCTGGCGCAGCAGTTCGTGGCCGATACGGCGGTCGCGGGCATTGCCGCACTCGCGGCACATCAACTGGCCCAGACGGCTTTGCGCCACCACCACGCAGCACGAGCCGGTTGCTTGAGCAAATGCCCTGCAAAATGTTTGACGTTGGGGCTGTGGCCCAGGCGCGGGCTGTCGAGCAACCACAAGGCAACTTTCAGGGAAAAACGCTTGGGTGCGGTAACAACCTGAGGGCTGTCGGTAACAGAAGGTGATACTGAGCGAAACTTCATAAAGCACTGTGGGACAGAACGGAAGGCGCGCCACTCTACTCTTTTTTTCGTACAGGTAAAAGCTCAAAAAAGCCTGCACGCCCGTTCTAGAGCAAGCGCTTGGGACAATCCACAGAAGCTGTGGATAACTCAGTGGACAACCGTTCTGTAAGTCCCGAAAAGGCCCATGGAACGGGGGCCGCAGTCAAACTGACGATTTTTTCACCAATAAAAAAAAGCTCGATTTTTCATTGACTTAAATTTTAGTTGCAGGCACCCGGGCGCTTTGCGGGGCGTATGTCAGTTCAGTTACACAGGGCGCCACCAATGTGCACAACTACCCACTCGCCGGTTATATCAACCGCGTTTTTTGCTCAGGCAGCGGCTAAGGAATGTTACCGCAGCCCAGGACCCGAAAAGTTTTTTTGCCTATCACACTTCCTTTCATCGTTTCAATCCGTTACTATCCGCGGCGTTAGTACCAAGCTGAAAAGTCAATTCTGGTCGAACAACTCCCTCACGGCACCGCCGACAAAAAGGGATCGACCACCTCGATGGTTTCCAGGTATCACTTGCGACGACACGGCCTTTGAACAATGCAAAGGGTGTCGCGAAGTTTCCATACTCTGAAAGAACCAACCTGCAAATTGATCAGGATCTTCACCCCGGGCCCAGAACCTTTGCCCTGTTGTGTTGCCTGCCCTCCTAAGTACCTACCTGCCAGCCCAAGCGCGCCAACTTAATAGCGCTTCAAACTGGCTGCTTTGTTCCAGTCGGGTTCTTCGTTCGATCAATGGTGATCAACGTCACTGGAACGTTTTAACGTTGCACGGTTCTTAACCGTGTCATTTGTAGGAACACCAATAATATGTCCACTCAAATCCACACTCAGGATGCCATTCGCACCCTCACCAACGCTTTGCACCAATGAACTGCCTGATCATGGCCGCTCGCAAAGGCTGCTTCAGCTTTACCCTGGTCAACGAACACGGCATCGCTCGTCACAGCGAACGCCTGTACCCCGATCAATACTCCAGCGCAGAACCGCTGCAGGCCGTGATCGATCGTACTCGCCAGGCACTGGTTGCCTGATCGACCCGAATCGCTGAAACACAAAAACCCCGGTTAAAACCCGGGGTTTTTTATTGCCTGAAATTCAGGCGCGCTAAGTTTAAATTGATATAAACGATATAACTAAATGATGAAAATATTTTAAAAACAGTCCTTTACATCGTAAATATGACACTACACTTCAACTCAAGCGGCATGATCCGCTTCCGGCGGACCTGAGATCCGATTCACCGCTGCCAAGCCCTCGCTCAGGTATCGCCGATTAATTTCATGGATTGAGGCATTTATGGGCATCGCCGCCAGCGAATTGTGTCGTTATGTGATCCGGCCCACCCTGCTTTACCTGGGTCGCCATAACCAGACGGCTGAATCCCTGCTGCTGGGCATCGCCGCCAGCCAGTCGGCACTCGGTTCAGCCCTGCACGACCGCCGCGGCCATGGCCTCTACAGCATCACCGAGCCGCGTCATCGCGCGCTGTGGGATAACTACCTGGCGCTGGACCCCGAGCGCGCCAGCCTGGTACGCGGACTCGCCAGCCAGCATGCCTTCCTCAGCGGGCCGCAGCTTGAGCTGACGGTCAACCTGCGTTACGCCACCGCCATCGCCTGGCTGCTGGTGGAACAACACCGCCCAAACCTGCCACCGGCCGACGACGTATTGGCGATGGCGCGTATCTGGAAAGAAATATTTCACCCTCAAGGCGGCTCCGGGATTTCACCCAGGCCTGGCAAACCTGTGTTTCACCCATGAATCACGTCGCCTGTTGACCGGGCGATTTGCAAGATTCGGCTAAAAACGTTGATTTTGGTCGGATTGTCCTACAAAACCGCTCTATCTCCTGTGTTTGAGCCTATAGCGCAAACATAAATTTATTGTTACTTTCCGCAGCGGTGATCACCACGGAGTTCTAATAATGAAAAAAGTAATGCTCAAGACGACACTTAGCCTCGCCGTTGCAATGGCCTCCTCCAACTGTTCGCGAGCGGCTTTTGCCCTCAACGAACAAAGCATCAGTGGGATGGGTACCGGTTTTGCGGGCCGCTCTTCATCTGCCGATGATGCAAGTTACTGTTGCTGGCAACCCTGCCGGCATGTCGCGCCTCAAGCGCGATCAAATCACTGGCGGCGTTGCCGCTATCGATGCCAAGACCGACATCAAAAATACCAGCGGTGGCCCACCCGCAGCACCAACGACGGCGACATGGTTCCTTTACCAAAGTCCCGATGTTGTTTGCCGTGAAGAAAGCGACCGATGACCTGGCGTTCGGCCTGGGCGTGTATGCGCCGTTCGGCCTGATCACCAACTACGAAGACAGCTTCGGCGGCCGTTACTACGGCAAGAAGAGTGACGTAAAAGTCGTCACCATCCAGCCGACTGTCAGCTTACGCTTCAATGAATACGTGTCCGTAGGTATCGGCCCGACGTTCAACAAAATCAGCGGCAACCTGACCTCGTCTACCCCCTGGCAGCCACCTTCGGCCGCAATGATGGCTTGGTGGACATCAAGGTGACGACACCGCGTGGGGCTACAAGATCGGTATCCTGGTGACGCCAACTGCGAGCACCAACATCGGCCTGACTTACACGTCCAAGGTTTTCCTACAACCTTTCGGGCCACACCGATATTTCAGGTGCGGGTTTCGGTCCATTCAACGGCAGTCGTTTCGATGCGTCGCTGGACATCACCACGCCGGAATCCTACGACCTCTCGGTTACCCACAAGCTGGATGACCAGTGGACGTTGTACGCAGGTACTACCTGGACTCGCTGGAGCCGCCTGAAAGAAATCACCGTCAACAACCAGGGTGTTTCGCCTGCACTCGGTGGCGCAGCCGGCCCGATCGGCACCATCAACGAGCCACAGAACTGGCACGACACTTGGGCCTCGGCCATCGGTGCTTCGTTCCAGGTCAACAAACAGTGGGTTCTGCGCACCGGTTTCTCGGTTTGACCAGTCGCCTACCAACAACACCGACCGCTCGGTACGTATCCCCACTGGCGACCGTAAGGCTGTCAGCTTCGGTGCCGGCTTCAACGCCACCGACGACATCACCATCGACGCGGCTATTTCTTACCTCTGGGAAGAAGAAGTCAACGTCAACCGTACCGGCAAAGGCAATGCTTACAACGCCGAGTACAAAAAACAGCGCTTGGGGTTATGGCCTCGGTGCGACGTACAAGTTCTGATTCACGGCGGGCCTGACCGGCTCGCCAGTTGAATATAAAAAGCCCCGCACTCTTGCAAAAGAGGCGGGGCTTTTTAGTGGGTGCCCATCAGGTTTCGAAGCCAGCGCCTCTTCCACTGCCTTGATCAGGTCCGGACTATCCGGTTTGGTCAGGCTGGAGAAATTGGCGATCACCTTGCCCTGGCGGTCCACCACGTACTTGTAGAAATTCCACTTCGGCGCACTGCTCTGGCTGCGCCAGGATCTTGAACAGATGCACGCGTCCGGGCCCTTGACCTTCTGTGGTTCGGTCATGGTGAAGGTCACGCCGTAATTAACGTAACAAACCTTGGCAGTTTCCTCCCCGGTCTTGGCTTCCTGCTTGAAGTCATCGGACGGCACGCCAATCACTTCCAGCCCCTGCCCCTTGTAGCGCTGGTACAACGCTTCAAGCCCTTTGAACTGCGGCGCAAACCCGCAGAAGCTGGCGGTGTTGACGATCAGCAGCGGCTTGCCGGCAAAGCGCTGGCACAGGTCGATGGATTCCTTGGCGCGCAGCTTGGGCCAACTGGCCTTCAAGCAACGGCGGGCAATCGGCAGCCATGGCGACACCGCCAAAAGCCACCATCAGAGCGGGTACTGCGAACCAGCGCATCTGCATGTGAGGTGTCCTTGAAAAGTCTCAGACACAGAACTTAACAGATCGCCATGCCAACTGCATCAATGCCAGGCCGCCCTGTTGCCAGCCCCACCACGCCAGCAGCAGCAAGAGTCCTGCTCCTGCTGCGCCGAGCCAATGCCAGGTCGAATTCATGCCACCCCCATTTGCGCCTGCAAACGTGCCACCGGGCGCTCGCGCACTGGCCAGTTCAGCGCCGCTGCCACCAGGCTCAGGGACGATTGCCACCTGCCAGATCAAATCGTAGCTACCGGTTCGATCATAGACCACCCCGCCCAACCAGCCGCCGAGGAACGAGCCCAGTTGATGGAACAGGAACACGATCCCACCGAGCATGGAAAGGTTTCTGACACCAAACAAGGTCGCGACCGTGCCGTTGGTCAGTGGCACCGTGGACAGCCACAGGAAGCCCATCGCCATGCCGAACAGGTAGGCGCTGGTCTGCGTCACCGGCGCCCACAGGAAGATCACGATCACCACCGCCCGCAGCAGGTACAAACCGGTCAAACAAACGGGGTTTGGACATGCGCCCGCCCGAGCCATCCGGCGGTATAGGTGCCAAAGATATTGAACAGGCCGATCAATGCCAGCACGGTCGTCCCCACCGAGGCCGGCAAGTGCTGGTCCACCAGGTACGACGGCAAGTGCACGCCGATTAAACACCACCTGGAAAACCGCAGACAAAAAAAGCCGAACGCCAGCAGCCAGAACCCTGAATGGGAGCAGGCCTCACCCAAGGCTTCGCGCAAGGTCTGCTGGCCAGCCACCGCAGGCAACGGTCGATCCTTGAGCATGGTCACCAACGGCACGATCAGCGCCACCATCAGGCCCAGCACCAGCAACGCGGCGGACCAGCCAAGCCAGCCGATCAAACCGAGGGTGCCCGGCAACATGGCGAACTGGCCGAACGAGCCGGCGGCGCTGGCGATACCCATGGCCATGCTGCGTTTTTTCCGGCGCCACGGCACGCCCCACCACCCCGAGGATCACCGAGAACGAAGTACCCGACAGGCCAATGCCGATCAGCAACCCGGCACTCAGGGACAGCGACCACGCCGAATCCGAAAGGCCCATGAACACCAGGCCCAGCGCGTAAAGCACACCACCGATCATCACCACCTTGGCGGCGCCGAAGCGGTCGGCCAGGGCGCCGGTAAACGGCTGTGCCAGGCCCCAGATCAGGTTTTTGCAGGGCGATGGCAAAGGCAAAGGTCTCACGGCCCCAGCCGAATTCGGCACTCATGGGCGCCAGGAACAGGCCGAAGCCATGTCGCACGCCGAGGGACAACGCGAGGATCAGCGCACTCCCCACAAGAATCCAGCCGCTGGTGCGCCACATCGAGGTCATTTCTTATTCTCCGTTCGCGGGTATATACCCGCTTATCATCGAACAAACTCACGTCAAGCGAGTTCATCCAGCAAGGCCAACAGGGTTTCGCGCTTTTCGGCGCCCAACTTATCAATCAATTTCTGCTGCGCCGCTTCCCAGGCCGGCAATGCGGCGGCGAGCCGTTCGATACCCGCCTCGGTCAGCAAGACCAGGCGGTTGCGCAAGTCATCGCCCTCCACCAACTGCACCAGGCCCTCGCCTTCCAGCACCCGCAGGTTGCGCCCCAGTGTGCTGCGATCCAGGCCCATGGCGTCGGCCAGGCTGGAAATGCTCGGTTGATCGAGGCGCTGCAGATTACACAGCAAAGAATACTGGGCAACGTTGATCCCGAAGCCGTCGAGAGCGCCGTCGTAATGCCTGCTGACGCCACGAGCGGCGCGACGCAGGTTTGTGCATAAACATTGGGAGGCAAGCATGGAGCGTGTATATACCCGGGATTAATGAAATGCAAGAAAGTGTTACAGCACCAGACTGATCAACACCGCCACTTCCAGCAGCTCCAACAGCGCGCCGGCGGTGTCGCCGGTGGTGCCGCCGAGGCGATTGACCATCAATTGGCGCAAGCCTATAAAACAAAGGGCAGCCACCAGCACGGCAATCCCGCCACTGAAACCGCCGATCAAGATACACGCCAGGCCGCTGAGGATCAGCACCTGTTGGCCGACGATCCGTGGCAAATGATCCCGCCAGGGCCTGCCCCAGGCCACCGGCGCGCACATAGCGCGTGGTGAGAAACAGCGCCAGCATCGAAGCGCGGCCAATCAACGGTGCGAGGATCAGCGCGGCGCCGTTGTGCTGCTCGATCAATGCCACCAGCGCGGTGAATTTGAGCAGCAACACCAGGCCCAGGGTGACCACCGCGATCGGGCCGCTGCGCGGGTCTTTCATGATGGTCAGGGTGCGCTCGCGGTCACCGAAGCCACCGAGCCAGGCGTCGGCGCTGTCGGCCAGGCCGTCCAGGTGCAGGCCGCCACTGAGCAACACCCACGCGGTCAACAGCAGCGCGGCGTGCAGCAGCAATGGCGCGCCCATCAACACGGCGTTCAAGCCCCACAGCAGTAGCCCGAACAGCAGCCCCACCACCGGATAAAACAGCAACGAACGCCCCAGTTCCTGGGGTTGCGGCATGCCCGGCAAGCGAATCGGCAGGCTGCTGAGAAACTGCAAGGCGATCCAGAACGGCAACATGCTCAGCGTCCTTCCCTTAATACGCCATCCGCCTCGACCTGCAGGCTGAACAGGCCACCATGGCCGACTTCGACATTCAACAGTTGCTCACGCGGCAGGCCTCGCGCCTGGGCCAGCAGCAAACGCATGACTCCACCATGGCTGATCAGCAGCACTCGCTGGCCGGCATAGGCTTGATGCAAGCGGCCGACAGCCCCCAAAACACGCGCGGAGAACTGCGAAACCGGCTCGCCCTGCGGCGGCGTAAAACTGTAGGGATCAGCCCAGAACAGGCCCAGCGCGTCGGCGTCGGTTTGCATCAAGGCTGCAGCGCTCTGCCCTTCCCAGGCGCCGAAGTGCAGTTCCCTGCAGATCCTTTTCGAGGGTGACCGGCAGATTCAAGCGCGTGCCCAACTCCTCGGCAAACCGCGCACAACGTTGCAGCGGCGAACTGACCAGACGCTCCCAAGGGCCCTGCGCCACCACCGCCTCACGCATCTGCTCCCAGCCCTTGGCCGTGAGCGCATCGTCCAGGCTGCCGCGCAAGCCGCCGCCCAGTTCGGTTTCGCCGTGGCGCAGCAGGTCCAGGCGCAAAAGTCATGCCGGGCGATCCGCTACGGCTGCTTCGGCGAAGGTCGCCATCTGCCCGTGCAGCGCGCAGGCCAGGCGCAGCAACGGCACAGCGAGCGCGGCGCCACTGCCTTCGCCCAGGCGCAGCCCGAGTTCCAGCAGAGGCTCGGCGTTGAGGCTTTGCAGCACGTGACGATGGCCGGCTCGGCACCGCGGTGGCCGAACAGCAGCCATTCACGGCAGCCGGGGTTCAGGCGCGTGGCGACCAAGGCGGCGACGGTGCAGATAAAACCGTCCACCAGCACCACGACACCTTCTTGGGCACAGGCCAGATAGGCACCGACCAGTGCGGCAATCTCAAAGCCGCCGAGGTTGAACAGGGTTTTCAGTGCGTCGTCGCGGTCGCTGGCGTGCAGCGCAAGGGCGCGCTCGATGACGGCGACCTTATGGCTGACACCCTGGGTGTTCAGCCCGGTGCCGGGGCCGGTCAGGTCGCTGACCTGGCAATCCAGCAGCACGCAGGCCAGGGCACTGGCGGCGGTGGTGTTGCCGATGCCCATTTCGCCGCCGATAAACAGTTGCGCACCGCTGGTGATAGCGCGGTGCACGCTGTCGCGGCCGGCTTGCAGGGCCAGTTGGCCCTGGGCTTTCGGTCATTGCCGGGCCGTTGACGAAGTTGGCGGTGCCGAGACCGATATTCAGGTGGCGGACGCCCGGTAGGTTCAACGTCGGGGTGATGGTGCCGAGGTCGACCACTTCCAGCTTGGCGTCGAGTTGGCGCGCAAGCACGCTGATGGCGGCGCCACCGGTGACGAAGTTGTGAAGCATCTGGCCGGTGACTTCCTGGGGGAAGGCGGAGACACCTTCGGCGACGATGCCGTGGTCGCCGGCGAAGATCGCGATCCACAGGTGGTCGACGCTGGGTTTGACCTGGCCCTGGAGGCCGGCCAGTTGGACGGCCACGGCTTCCAGCTGGCCGAGGGAGCCGGCGGGTTTGGTCAGCTGCTGCTGACGGGCCAGGGCTTGTTCGTGGGCTTGGGGGTCGATCGCCTTGCAGGGGTTGAGCCACCAGGTGTCAGTCATAACGCAGTACCTTTCAAAGTCAGGGGCAGGCCGGCGACGGTCAGGACAACGCGCTGACAACGTTCGGCCAAGGCTTGATGCAGCCAACCGGCTTCATCGACATAGCGGCGAGTCAATTCGCCCAGCGGGACGACACCCATTCCGGTCTCGTTGCTGACAAAAATGATTTCTCCTGGGAGGGTGGCCAGGGTTTGGAGCAAGGCCTCACGCTCTTCTTTGAGACGGTCGGGGTCTTCGAGCATCAGCAGGTTGGTGAGCCATAGGGTCAGGCAGTCAACCAGCAGGCAATGGTTCGGGGTGGCGTTTTCCTTGAGGACACGGGCCAGTTTCGATGGGCTCTTCGATCAGGCCCCATTCGGTCGGGCGCCGCTCGCGGTGGTGGGCGACGCGTGCGGTCATTTCGCCGTCCAGGGGTTGGCTGGTCGCTATGTAGGTGACGCTTAGGCCGCTGTCGGTGGCGAGTTTTTCAGCCAGGCGGCTTTTGCCGGAGCGGGCGCCGCCGAGGATCAACTGGAGCATGGGTTGTGCCTCTGTTTTTGACTGTGTGTATATCCGTTATTTCGGTAACGGCATCTATTGGTTCCGCTCTTACAGCGGCTTCACTTTTGAAAAGCGCAAAAGTAAGCAAAACGCTCTTGCCCCACCACTCGGCACCTCGCCTAGGCTCGGTGTGCCCTCACTCCGGCTTTGGACCGTGGGCCGCCGCGATGGGCCATCCTTGGCCCAGCGCGGCTAACCCGGCGTCCTGCCGGGTTACCCACGCTCCAAAGCCTGCGTTCGGCCAGCGTGGTTTAACGGGGCGCCTAAGATCAAGATCAAAAGCAAGAGCACAGCGGCCTACCGGCCGGCTTGAGTGTGGTGAAGCAACAGCAACAGCAAGATCAGAATCGGGCACGGTCAAATGTGGGAGCTGGCTTGCCTGCGATAGCATCGACTGGGCGTACCTGATCCACCGAGGTGTCTGCATCGCAGGCAAGCCAGCTCCCACAGAAAAGCAGCGCCACCCCGTAGCAGCTGTCGAGCGCCAGCGAGGCTGCGTGCTTTTGATCTTGATCTGCTTTTGATTTTGATCTGCGGGCCCCGTCAACCACGATGGCCGCAAGTAGGCACGGTGGAGCGGGTAAATCGGCAAGGATGCCGATTTAGCCGCGCCGGGCCATGGATGGCCCGTCGCGGCGGCCCGCGGAACCGGGCCGGAGTGCGGGCATGCCGAGCCTAAGCGAGGCACCGAGTGGTGGGGCAAAGACCTTTTGGTTACTTTTGGGGCGTTTGCCAAAAGTGACCCGCTGTAAGAGCGGAACCATAAGCGGCCGTTACCGCAGCAACGGATATGTACACGGTCCATTACAACCAACTCAAACCCCACACAACGAACGCAGCAACCCGGTATCCAGATGCCGCTCTACCAAGTCCGCCAACCGCTCAATATCCGCTCCCGCAACCCGTGATAATCCACCGATTGCACATCCTCCAACCCCGCCCACCGCAACAACGCACTACACGCAGCCGGCGTCTCAAACACCCCATGCAGATAGGTCCCGAGAACCTGCCCATCCTCACTCTGAGCCCCATCCAGGCGCCCATCGTCCAACTGCACCGCAGCCCGCACCAAGCCAGCGCCACTGGTTACACCCGCGTGGATCTCATACCCACTCACCTCGGCCTCCTCCAGCAACAACCGCCCCCGCACGTTACGCAGCTGCTTCTCCTCCTCCAGGGTCGTACTGAACGCCAACAACCCCAGCCCAGCGCTAGAACCACAAGGCCCTTCCAACCCCAGCGGGTCATGCACCTGCTCCCCGAGCATCTGCAACCCACCACAAATCCCCAACACCTTCCCGCCATAACGCAGATGCCGAGCCACCGCCGTATCCCACCCGTTGGCCCGCAAATACGCCAAATCACTGCGCACACTCTTCGAGCCCGGCAAAATAATCAGGTCCGCCGCAGGAATCGCCTGCCCCGGCCCCACAAACTGCAAATCCACCTGCGGATGCAACCGCAACGGATCAAAAATCCGTGTGATTACTGATCCGCGGCAACACCGGCACCACCACCTTGAGCACCTGCGCCGCCTTGTCGATCTGGCGCTGGTCGATGCCGTCCTCGGCCTCCAGGTGCAAGTCCATCACATACGGCAACACCCCACCACCGGCTTGCCCGTGCGCGCTTCCAGCCAAATCCAGCCCGGCTGCAACAGCGCAATATCCCCGCGAAACCGGTTGATGACGAAACCTTTGACCCGCGCCTGCTCGGTCGGCGACAACAATTCCAGCGTAACCTACAGGTGCGCAAACACTCCGCCACGATTGATGTCGGCAATCAGCAGTACCGGGCAGTCCACCGCCTCGGCAAAGCCCATGTTGGCAATATCATTCGCCCGCAGGTTGATCTCGGCCGGTGAACCCGCACCCTCGACCATCACCACCGGATACGCCGCACTCAAGCGCGCGTGGGAGGCAAGCACCGCCTGCATCGCGATGGCTTTGTGCGTGATAGGCCACCGCATTCATGGTGGTCACGGCGCGCCCATGGATAATCACCTGGGAGCCCGTGTCACTGTTAGGCTTGAGCAATACCGGGTTCATGTCGGTATGGGGCGCCAGGTTCGCGGCCTGGGCTTGCACCGCCTGGGCCCGGCCGATCTCGCCGCCTTCGGCAGTCACGGCGCTGTTGAGCGCCATGTTCTGCGGCTTGAAGGGCACCACCGGGATGCCCTGGCGCACCAGCCAGCGGCAGAGTGCGGTCACCAGCGTGCTTTTGCCGGCGTCAGAGGTGGTGCCCTGCACCATCAAGGTACTCATGAGGCTTCCTTGTAGGCCTTCAGTGCCTGTTCCAGCCGCAACCAGTCGGCCTCGGTATCCGGCAGGCCGAAACGCAGGCTGCTGTTGTCGACAAACAAGCGCAGCAGAATGCCGCGCTGGGCCATGAATTCATGCAGCTGCTCAGCCCGGTCCGTGATCATCCACTGGAACAACGCGCAGCCGCCCTGGGGCCGCAAGTCGTGGCGTTCAAGCACATCAAACAGGCGCTGGCTGGCCGATTCGCAACGCAGCCGCTGTTGCGCATGGCCGGCGGTATCGCGCAGGCATACTTGCCCAAGCACCCGCGTCGGCCCGCTGACGGCCCACGGCCCCACCTGTTCGGCGAGCAGCTTGAGCAGCTTGCGCTCGGCCAGCACGAACCCCAGCCGCACTCCGGCCAGGCCGAAGAATTTGCCGAACGAGCGCAGCACGATCAGGCCGACTTGATGGGCCTGGCCCGCCAGGCTCAGTTGCGGGGTGATGTCCATGAAGGCTTCATCCACCACCAGCCAGCCGCCGCGTTGGGCCAGGCGAGCATGCCAGTCCAGCAGGCGTTGCGGCGTCAGGCTCAGGCCGGTGGGGTTGTTGGGGTTGACCACCACCAGCACGTCGAGGCTGTCGAGGAAGAAGTCGACTTCCTGCTCCAGCACTTCGCGCACGATGTAGCCGGCGCGACGCCAGGCTTCTGCGTGTTCGGCGTAACACGGCGACAGCACACCGACCTTGCCGGCCCGGCGCAGGCGCGGCAATAACTGGATCGCGGCCTGGGAGCCGGCCACCGGCAATACATGGGGCGTGCCGTAATATTCACAGGCAGCCTGCTCCAGGCCGTCATCGTTTTCAGGCAGGCGTGCCCAGGCCCGCAGCGGGATTTCCGGAATCGGGAACGGCCACGGCGCCAGGCCGCTGGACAGGTCCAGCCAGTCTGCTTCTGGAATGCCGTACTGCATCGCCGCCTTGCGCAAGCGGCCACCGTGCTCAAGCATAAAACTCAGCCCCCACACACAGGATCAGCAACCACAGCCACACGCCGCGTTGCAACCAGTTGCCAGCCACGCTCGATGGAATCCGCATCCGCCGGCGGGCCTTCGCCCAGTGGCGGGCGCTGGTGCAGCTCACCGTGATAAATCGCTGCACCGCCCAACTCCACGCCAAGGGCACCGGCACCCGCAGCCATCACCGGGCCGGCGTTGGGGCTGTCCCAGGTCGGGCCTTGGGTGCGCCAGCATTTGAGAGCCAGGCGGGTTTTTGCCCAGCAGCGCGTAGGTCAACGCCACCAGGCGCGCCGGAATGTAGTTGAGCACGTCATCGATCTTTGCTGCGGCCCAGCCGAAACGCTCAAAGCGTTCATTGCGATAGCCCCACATGGCATCCAGGGTGTTGCTCAGGCGATAGAGCACCACGCCGGGCACGCCAGCGACCACAAACCAGAACAAGGCGGCAAATACCGCGTCGCTGCCGTTTTCCAGCACCGATTCGGTGGCTGCACGGGCGACTTCGGTGCGATCCAGCTCGCTGGTCTGGCGGCTCACCAGATAGCTGACACGCTTGCGGGCCTCGTCCAGATCATCACTGCGTAACGCTTGCGCCACCGGCAGCACGTGTTCGCCGAGGCTGCGCATGCCGAGGGCGCAATACAGCGCGAGGATTTCCAGGACCCAACCGATGTAAGGCGCCCACGAGAGGGCCGTGGCCAGCAGGGTCAGCGGCACCACCGCGATCACCCAGGCGGTGACGCCATGGCTGCGCCAGCCCCGACCGCCGGAGTTGAATCGTTGCTCGATGCGCCCGGCAAAATTGCCGAACGCCACCAGCGGATGCCAGCGCCTGGGCTCGCCCAGCAGCGCATCCAGCGCCACGGCAGCGACACTCAGCAAGGCCACACTCATTGACTCACTCCCCAAACATTCTCGTACAACATGTCACTCAGCGGCCGTGGTTCGGTCCAGCCTTCGAGCTGCAACATCGGTGCCGGGTAGAACTCGGCCACCGGGCCCAGGCACAACACGGCCAACGGCTTGGCACCGGGCGGCAGGCCCAGCAGATCGGCCAGGGCCTGGGGCTCGAACAGCGAGACCCAGCCCATGCCCAGCCCTTCGACACGAGCCGCCAGCCATAGATTCTGAATCGCACAGGACAACGATGCCATGTCCATTTCCGGCAAGGTGCGGCGCCCGAAGATATGCCGCTCGCGGTCGTCCATCAAGGCAGCCACCAGCACTTCGGCGCAGTCGTTGATGCCTTCGACCTTGAGCTTCATGAACTGATCGGAGCGCTCGCCGAGAGCCTCGGCGGTGCGTACGCGTTCTTCTTCCACTAGCTGCTGGATCTGGCCGCGCAGGTTGCGGTCGCTGATGCGGATAAAACGCCAGGGCTGCATCAAGCCGACGCTCGGCGCCTGGTGCGCGGCTTGCAGCAGGCGATGGAGCAATTGCGGCGCCACGCTGCCACCGCTGAAGTGCCGCATGTCGCGGCGTTCGGCGATGGCACGGTAGACGGCTTCGCGGTCGGCTTCCGGAAAGGCGTTGTCAGTCATGGCCTCATCGCGGGCAAGCCCGCTCCCACAGTAGATTGCGTTTCAACTCGGTCAACTGTGGGAGCGGGCTTGCCTGCGATGGCGGTCTCAAGGCTTGGCGCAAACAAGGCAGCCACCGCCATCGGGTTGGACGGGAAATAAAAGTGCACGTAGGAAGCCGTCATCCGGCCCTGACGATAAACCGCCCTCGGCACCGCGCCCGCCATTCGGGCTCAGGCCCCGGGCAATCGGCTGCCACTCGGTGCTGGTCAGCGAGTGATGGTAGGTGTGACCGCGCAAGAGGCCTTCGGGCAGTTCGACGTTTTGCAGGGCCAGTGCCGCCAGACGCTTTTGCATCACGGCGTCGCCCTGGAGCAGGCCGACCAGTTCAGCACGGGTGCCGTCGACATCAGTGAGCGAGTCCAGCAGATAGAGCATGCCGCCGCATTCGGCCAGCAGTGGCTTTGCCAGCAGCGTGGTGGGCGCGGATGGCGTCGAGCATCGCGGTATTTTCCGACAGCGCCTGGTGATGCAATTCCGGATAACCGCCGGGCAGGTAGAGGCTGTCAGCTTCGGGCAATGCGCGACGAATCGGCGAGAAGAGCGCAGCTCGGCGCCCATCGCTCGCAATAGGTCGAGGCTGGCGCCGTAGGTAAACGCGAAGGCTTCGTCGCGGGCCACGGCGATGCGCACGCCGGCCAGCAACGGTTGGGGCCTCGATCACCTCGGGCGCAGCGAATTCCACCGGCGGTGGCAGCGCTACCTCACAGCTGCCCCAGGGCCTGGGCGGCGGCGTCGAGGCGCAGGTCGAGGTCGTTTCAATTCGCTGGCCTGCACCAGGCCAAGGTGGCGGCTGGGCAATTCGATCCCGTTTTCCCGGGACAGTGCGCCGTACCAACGCAGGCCTTCGGTCAGGCTGCCTTCAAGCAGTTGCGCATGGCGCAGCGTGCCGACGCGGTTGGCCAGCACGCCGGCAAACGGCAGTCCGCCTGGTAACGCGCCAAGCCCAATGCCAGGGCACAACCGTCTGGGCCATGGCCGTGCCATCGATGACCGCCAGTACCGGCACGCCAAAATGCCGCGCCAGGTCGGCGCTGGACGGCGTGCCGTCGAACAGGCCCATCACGCCTTCGATCAGGATTCAGGTCGGCTTCCCCGCCGCTTCCCACAGCAATCGGCGACTTTCCTGCTCGCCGACCATCCACATGTCCAATTGATAGACCGGCGCACCACTGGCGCGCTCGTGGATCATCGGGTCCGAGAAAGTCCGGGCCGCATTTGAACACTCGCACCTTGCGCCCCAGGTTGCGGTGCAAACGGGCGAGCGGCGCGGTGACGGTGGTTTTGCCCTGGCCGACGCCGGTGCGGCGATCAGCACAGCAGGACAGTGACGGGGCTGATTCAAAGTTCGATGCCTTTCTGCGCCTTGATATGGAATGCATGCAGCCCATTTCAGTCACGGTGTCGGCCATTTCGATCAATTCGGGTTTTCGCGCCACGGCCGGTGACCAGCACGTGTTGCAGTCGGCGGGCGGGCCTGCAGGTCGCTGAGTACCTGGTCCAGGTCGAGGTAGCCGTGCTTTGAGGGCGATGTTCAGTTCATCCAGCACCACTAGGCCGATGGCCGGGTTCTGCAGCATTTCCCGGGAGACCGCCCAGGCGGCTTCGGCGGCCACGATGTCGCGGGCGCGGTCCTGGGTTTCCCAGGTAAAACCTTCGCCCATCACGTGGAAGCGCACCTGCTCGGGGAAACGGCGGAAGAACAGTTCTTCGCCAGTGCTGTTGCGGCCCTTGATGAACTGCACCACGCCACACTGCATGCCGTGCCCATGGCCGGGCCGAGCATGCCAAAGGCCGAGCTGCTCTTGCCTTTGCCATTGCCGGTAAGCACCAGCAGCAACCCGCACTCGTTCGGTGAAATTGGCAATGCGCTCGTCAATCACGGCTTTTTTGCGCAGCATGCGCGCCAGGTGGCGTTCGTCACGATCGGGGATTCAGTCATGGCAGCTCTCCGTTGGGGCTGGACAAAAACGGCGGGCAGGAAAAAGACACATACAGACAGCCAAGCATCGCCCACCGTGATGCTGTTGGATGGATCAGGCCGGTCTCCGGGCTCATGAGTGGCAATTGGATGCCGAAGGTGCGCTTCCCATATCGCGGGCCGATACAGTGGCTTAAGGCACCGTCTTGACTCATTTACCGTTGCGGGGGCAGCGCCGGGATCGTGGCAGCACTGTAGAAAAATGCGCTCACTCACGGCTTCCCTGTTTCACTCAGTCGGCGCGTACGCCACAGAGCACCTGAAACAAGCCGCGAAGGTTAGTGGGTTGGGGGTGGAGCGTCAATTAAGCCGGACATGCGCGTGAACATCGGGCCGCTGCGTGCCTCTACCGCTACAGGTATTAAAAGGAGAAAACCATGCACAAGACCCGACTTGCCCTACTGATCATGCTCGCCGGCACCCTCGCCGCCTGCGGCGAAAGCTCTACCCTGCAAGTGTCCGACGGCACCGGCCCTCGCCCCAAACTGCCGGAACCGAATAAAACCCTGATCCCCACGGTGAATATCGCCCCGGCCATCGGCTGGCCCGAAGGCACCAAGCCAACGGCGGCGGCAGGCACTCAAGTAGCGGCGTTTGCCGAAGGCCTGGACCATCCGCGCTGGCTGTATGTGTGCTGCCCCAATGGCGATGTGCTGGTGGCAGAAACCAATGCGCCACCCAAGCCGGACGATTCCAAGGGTATTCGTGGCTGGGTGATGGAGAAAGTCCATGGGCCGCGCCGGGGCCGCCGTGCCGAGCCCCAACCGCATCACCCTGCTGCGGGACGCCGACCACGACGGCATAGCCGAAACCCGCACGGTGTTCCTGGAGAACCTGAACTCGCCGTTCGGCATGACACTTGGTGGGCAACGAACTGTATGTGGCCGATTCGGACAAGCTGCTGCGCTTCCCCTATCAGCCAGGCGAAACCTCGATCAAGGAAGCCGGCACCACGGTGACCGACTTGCCGGGCGGCAGCATCAACCATCACTGGACCAAGAACGTGGTCGCGAGCCAGGACGGCAGCAAGTTGTACGTCAGCGTGGGCTCCAACAGCAACGTCGCGGAAAACGGCCTGGAAGCCGAACAAGGCCGCGCCGCGATATCTGGGAAGTGGACCGTGCTACCGGCCAGCACCGCATCTTTCGCCTCCGCCTGCGCAAACCCAACGGCATGGCCTTGGGAACCGCAAAGCGGCAAGCTGTGGACGGCGGTCAATGAGCCGCGATGAAATCGGGCAGCGACCTGGTGCCGGACTACATCACCGTCGGTCAAGGAATGGCGCGTTCTATGGCTGGCCCTTCAGTTATTACGGCCAGCACG
Source organism: Heterostelium multicystogenum (assembly GCA_003667245.1). NCBI lineage: Eukaryota > Evosea > Eumycetozoa > Acytosteliales > Acytosteliaceae > Heterostelium > Heterostelium multicystogenum. The sequence goes on along the minus strand of RCNN01000223.1, from coordinate 495 downwards.
TGGATGTGCGGGTGAGTCCCGCAGAACCCGGAACTGGTAGCTAAGGCGATTGCCCCGGACTACGCGGTAGGCCCGCACACAGCCTCCTTGGGACTGACCTTTGCCGACGCAGCAAGCTACCGGCGCAATTCAGCAAATGGCGCGTTTATCGGCCAGCATGGTTCGTGGAACCGCCAAGCCACACAGTGGCTACAAGGTGATCTTCGTGCCGTTTTGAAGGCGGCAAACCCAAAGGCCAGCCGTGGGATGTGCTGACCGGGTTCCTCGACAGCGACGAGAAAGCCATGGGCCGCCCGGTCGGCGTGATGATCGACAAGCAGGGGGATTTGCTGGTGGCGGATGACGTGGGGAAACAAGGTGTGGCGAGTGTCGGCGGGCTAAATAGCCAGCTTCGCAAACACCGCAAAAACAAATGTGGGAGCGGGCTTGCTCGCGAATGCAGTGTGTCAGTCAGCTTGGTTTGTCGACTGATCCACCGCATTTCGCGAGCAAAGC
>RCNN01000222.1:0-38650 GCA_003667245.1 Heterostelium multicystogenum | reverse complement strand
TGAAGCAATATGGACCGAATTCCAAAATCTTTTGGAAACTGACAAGATTGCCGATTTAACAAAGAATGTACTCACTACTATCGAGAATCCCAAGAGGATTGGAACCATTGAGAGCAACATTGGAGAAGCATGTTCAAATGTTGGACTTCAAGCTGATCTTCCATTGGAGCCGCAGGTGCTACCGAACCAAAATTATATATTGAAACATTGTTACAAGTGTTTAAGAAATATAATGATTTGGTAACAGGTGCTTTAGATGGGATACTGGTTTTGTTGCATCCCTCGATAAAAGCCTGTAGAAGATTTATTAATGAAAATGCAGTGACCACAAGCAGCCAAATCATCATCAAAGTCCCGGGAGCTATTGGCCAGGTTCACTGACTTTTTATTAAAGAAGAGTCCAAAGAATCCAGAAGAAGCGGGAAATGGATCAACTGTTAAAGATGTCGTAAGTATTAAAAATGGTACCATTTACTAAAGTTGTACAATATATTAATATTTGTATAATCTCAATAGATGATTGTATTTAAATATAATTGAAGATAAAGAGATTATTCCAAGATTTTCTATTCAAAGATGTTGGCGAAACGTCTTATCTGTCTATCTGGTACATCCACATCTGAGGATCTAGAAGGTGTTATGATTGGAAAATTAAAATCAACCTGTGGATACGAATATACCTCAAAGCTTCAACGTATGTTTACCGATATGTCCCTGGAGTCGAGAGCTTGACAGATTCAACCAAAAGTTCTAGAGCCACAATCATCCATTGGGTGGTATCCGATTTTAGTGTTTAGTCTTAGCAACTGGTTCTTGGCCATTACAGCCACCTGCAACTAATTTTAGTATACCAAATGAAGTACCTATCAAAACCTTTTACTCCATCCAATCTTAACTTTACTAACCCATTCCAACTTATAGTTACAAGCAGTGTGAACAACTATTCCAAAAATTCTATCAAGTACAATATTCTGGTCGAAAATTAAATTGGTTACACCATTTATCAAAGGGTGAAATTAAAGACAAAATACTTGGCTTCAAATAAGAGTGGATATACATTACAATGCTCCACTTACCAAATTGGTGTTTTGCTACAAATTCAACACAGATGAAGAGTTAACTTGCAGAAGAAATTCAAGGTTCAACTCAATTAATTGATAATGTATTGAGAAGTACATTAACCGTAAGTTGAAAAATAAACATACTATTTCCAATTGACAGGTCAAATATTAACAATTTACAATCCACAGACTCTTGTTAAATCAAAGATTTTACTTAGTGAACCAGCATTTCGAAGATGAGATTCCAAAGACAACCAAATTCACACTTAATAAACAATTTAAAAACAAAAAGACAAAGATCTTTATAAATGTACCAGTGGTCCAACAAGTCAAGGAGGAGATCGACACAACTCACAAGACAGTTGAAGAAGACAGAAAGCTGCAGATTCAGGCCGCCATTGTACGTATTATGAAGATGAGAAAGCAATTGTCTCACAGTAGCCTGATGTCCGAGGTCATTGCTCAACTCCAAACTCGATTCAATCCCAAAGTAAATATTATCAAAGAAATGTATAGATATTTGATAGAAAGAGAATACCTTCAAAGAGTCGAAGGTCAAAAAGATATGTACAGTTATGTAGCTTAAAATCAGCAACCACCAAACAACCAATAACAGCATCACTTGATTTATACAAATCAAAATACACATTTTAAAAAGAAAACAATCAAAAAACAATCAAATAAGAAGATACTATTACATAAATATATATCTAAATTTAATTAATTTTTAAAAATACATTATCTCAAAAAAAACTACACTATCTTCCGTAAAAAGACAGTATTGTGGTAAGATTTCAATACAATCTATGAAAATGTGTTGTTGAAAAGCTTAAGATTCACTGTAAATTTAGTATATTCTTGATATCGTTGTCAATATTATTTTTTGTTTGAATTTTAGTTATGATCATCCAATATTTAGAGGGGCAATAGTGATAATGATAAAACAATCTTGGATTAGATTTGCCATCTAAACACTCAAATCTGTTTTTTTAGACAACAAAGTTCATCCTACTCACAGAATCTTTTTAAGATAATGATATTGTTGATAACTAAAAAACAACTATAAATATTCATTTGTAAATCGTAGATCGCGAGCTTTCTTTTTTTTGAAAAAAACATGAAAAAAAAACCGAATCACACACTTAGGCAACCAGTCTAAATTAATTGATGAAAAAATTAGAAAAAATCCATCAGTCAGACCACACTTCGACAATCAAAAATATAAAATTATCAACATTCATCCATCAATCCATCCAACAAACAAAATTACTTTTAAAATAAAAAATATATTTAAAAATTAAAAACACACTTTAGGAAGGAGAGACAAGAGTGTGTCTAACCAATGGAATCATCCTCGTTTAGTGCAGAGTTTTGATGTTTTTTTTTTAGTGCCACAACCAGACCTCCCTAATAGCAACTGTTACACTTTCATCACAAATCACTAATCATCAAAAACCAAAAAAAAACAACTATTTAAAAAGAAATATATAATTATACATATAATAATTATAATTCGACCAAACAGCTCCACAAGTCTTCAGTCTTTGTATTAATTTATTTGGATTTAAAAAGAGATAGAATCGATAGATTGAATTAATTAGAGACGATCGTTTAATCATTTATCATTCTTAGCGCCAGTACCAATACCAATCAATAACAATCCACTCGACCAATTAATAAATTAATCTTGTAAAACCAGTCAAATCTTCAATATACTATAGAAGGATCAAATCAAAAAGATTGAAGACTCATAATATTACATATTGTACAACTACCAAACATCAAACTTTCTCAACTAAATAATATAATCATAATAGACCAATGTAAGTTTCAAGTTATAAAGAATATTTCCACTTCAACAACAAAGAATACTTGTTCTGGAACCACTACTACTATTTACGAAGATAGACCATCACACAATATCAATTCAGATTAGATCACAAAAACATCAAACAAATTGGTGGTACTAGATCATAAAAAAAAAAACTTCTTACACAAAATCAAATCAATCGAAAGCGGATCCAATTGCGTTTCTCAAATAATGTATTTTTGTCTGCTACTCCCGCCCATTATTTAATGTATATTTCTTTTTATTTGTATTCAAACTCATACCATATTATAATATCAAACTGCTTGTTAGAGAATTAGTTTATCATCATCGCTCAACAAAGGAACTCACAACATCAAAAGCAAGACATTGAAAAAAAAAGCCAACACTATTCAAATCATTAATTAGTTAACTAAAACTAATGGATGGAAGCTGACTATAATTTGCAAAAGTAAACTTTTGAATTGGTTGTTTTTCATCTGTCATTCTTAGTTTTTATTCATTCATCCACTTATGTTATTTTTGCCATCAAAACACACCACCAAACAGCAACAAAACCACCAAAATTGAAATTTGCAAAATTCGTTTTCAAAGCCACCATTATGAGAATCCTCTATATCTTATAGAGAATGTTCTAATTTAGTGTCTTTAAAATAATGAAAAAGTAAATAAAGTGTGTGTGTTTGATTTGCTTTGTGATTGGTGCTCTGATTGCTGATTATATTTTTGTGTGGGTGTTGGTGTGTGAGTGTATTGTGTGACCACTTTACTGTGCGGAACAGGAGAAAAGTGTTCCAATTCAATTGAAAAGCATACAAAAAACAACAACCAACAGGATTGGCTAAACTAATTAAATAATAGATATAATCAGCATTATATATTAATAATAAATTAGCTATCAAGTTAGCTTTCAGCAAAAAAAAAAACACACACACCTCAAAAAAACAACTAAAGCAAAGTGATCAAGGTTATGATTTGATTTCGAAGGAGAGATCAAACGGTGATAGAATACTATTAATCCTAGTTAATTTATCAATCAGTGTTTGCTCTATTTTGTTGTTTTTTCTTTGTTGTTGCCTCCACATTTAAAGCAAACAAATACAATTGTATCTCGATCTCATCTAGTTTTCTATCTTTATCAAACCCAATTGTTAACGAAAATCAGTCTCAACTCAGAAGCAGCAACCTCTCAATTTACCTTCTTCACCATAATTGCACCAACTGGAATCACAAATCAAGCATTCTAAAATTGTAGTGTCAAATTTGAAGAAATACAACAACAATTAATTATTGACAATCATCATTACTTAGACATTATTATCCGCTTGTAAACCAATTAAAGTGCTTGTTGTTAGTTAATTTCACATTAGTTGGTTCATTCCCAATTTAATTCAACTGAATCGTAATCAATCGACGATTAATCAATTAATGTATTTATAAGTTTTAGTTTTATATATACATAATATAGTTATATTGTAAATAGTATTTATTTTATCAAGTTAATGTACATTTAAATTTATTTCTAAACATCGCCTTTCACAACCAATCACCAGCCGCCATCTATCTAATAATAATTCATAACAAAATTTACTAAGTCAATCAAAATTATCATTTAGCATAGCTCCAGCTTTAGATTATAGCATAGCAGAACACAATACAACAGAATACAACAACCAACAGCAGCAACAGTAGCAGAAGTAGCAACATCAAATTAAGGTAACTTCAATAGTCCAATTAAAACAATTTCAACCAATCAAACTTCAGCAACCATAAATGTTTTTCAAAAAGTGAAATATCAAGCTTAGTTAAATATATTGTTGATTCCGACGCGATCTCTACAGTCTATAGTCCCATATTCCTCATCACTTTTGTGTAGTAATCAAATAATAGTGTCACCTTTCACAATCACTTCCAAGCTTCACAAACTTCCCGAAATTTTCTTACATTCCTCCACCTACACATTAAATCAACTCACCTATCAGTCATTGCTATTGATGATACTACTATTGTTTTGTTTTGTTTTCGGATGTTGTTTCTCCTATTGTTTACTTACTGTAACATATTAGCGATAAAGATTAAGATGAAGCAAAGAAAACAAAACAAAAGCAAACACCTTAATGGAATGATCAATCAATCAACTCTTACGCAATAGGTCAAATTTACTACTTGAAAGTGAATTGCATTCAACATAACAGTGCTTGGTAGCTCCAGTTAATGTTCACCTGATGGTGCTATTTTCTTTGTGTTTTGTTTTGATTGATTTGATTGTTTGTGTGTGTGTGTTTTTTCAATGTTTCAGTTATAAATTTCAAATGTGTGTTTGGAAGAATCTATATTTATCCATCACCCAGTACCACTCACACAGCTTGTATCACCTCCACTAAACCCCTTTGGAATTTGAAGTCATAAATAACAACAGTCTATAGCAACAACATTTATATATCCAATCCAAATCAAATTTGCCATCTCAATGTTTTGTTTTGTGTTTTTGTTTGAAATAAAAATCGAATGAATGAAACAAACAAATTATAATATGTGAATGACTGGAATCCATTCCATTTAGTCGCAGTTATATTTATTTATTTGTTACTCTTCTATAGAATACAGAACACAACAACAACACAGCAGCTTTAACATTTAATATTAGAGCAAACCATATTTATTATTTTCAACTGCACAAGAGAACCAGAATTGACGTAACTCTAAATTGGATAACTTATCAATTATTAGCAGACTCAAGTAAATAATATTTATTTTGATATTGTGTGGAATGTGTTTCCAATTTAAATTTGGCCATTGCCCCTTTGGAGGTGTACCAAATCAAATCAATCCATCCAACCAACCACTTCATCTAAAACACCTTTAGAGTTTTCAAAATTTTATCATGGATGTTCTATCTGATCAATGCCATTGAATGAATCAAATTATTTTCCATATTACTATTTACTAATTACTATAACTAACTTTTATTCAAAATAATTAAATTATATTTGACTATAACCATTGAATTTATTTAAACTAACTATTAAAATAATAGTAATAATACTACTGCAAAAAAAAATTCAGACAAGAATAATATAGTAAGAGTATATAGTAATCATAATCATAATAATAATAATTTTTTTATACTAATTATAATAGTTCACAAATAATATCATGTTTGAATAATTTCAAATTGACCATAATTATGAATATAACATCCAGTATAAATATTTATTTGTTAATACTGTTGTTCTAAATCGGAAATTGATAGTTTACCAGCACAACTATTATACAAAAAACACAATCTTTAAATATTCAAACGGTCAACATCATTCTCTCATTTTTTTTAGATTCATTTAAATTATCGATTGATTGATCAAATATTCTCTATTTGGATAAGAAACAACAACCAATTTAATTTATAAAATTGATTTCCCGAAATCTCTTACAAACATTAGATTTGATTGTTAAAATTCATTTCAAGTTAACTCAGTACTTGCCTGCTAAAACAATATAAGCGATACCATTTTGGTAACTAACAAATAGAATAGAACAGAATATAAAATAATAATCATCATCATCAATCCACAGAAATCTTAATTTTAACAACTTTAACTTAATATTATCAAAAAAACAAACCAAACAATCATAAGATCTATCTGTCAATCAATCAAAGTTTCACAATTGCTTCAATTTGATATCGAACTACAATTTGTAACATAAGCACAAAAAATACCACATCTCTAACTCCAAACCCACCTTTTCACTCACTCACTCACTCACACTTGATCAAATTTAAAAATTATCAAAATAACAACAACAACAACAATCTCACATACATCCAAGCAACAAAAACAATCCATCATCATGCAATACCTCCACAATAGAATCACCAACCATCAAAACCAAACAAACAACGACAATATTTAAATTTATATTGTTGTTTATTTGCCTGCTTTTCACACAATATATTTATATACAGTATAGAGATTGTTTGTTTGATTGATTGATTAATTTACCTCTTTGGTTTTGGGAAACAAAACAAACAATTATAATAACAAAATATCAACTTAACATAAATCATATGATTGTGTTATCACATTCGATTTTTATCTTTATCCATCCTGAAAAAAAGCAAAAGCAGTGCAAAAAGGTGGAAAGGAAGGAAAAGAAAATAAAAGAAAGAAGCAAGCACACCAACCACAATAATAATAATAACAATACCAATAATAATAATACCAATAATCACTAACAGAAATATATATACTATATAATTTTAATTAAAAATATATAATACTAACATTATATTTTTCTTTCTTTATTAAATATCTATAACCTACCTATCTACCATCATCATTAAAATAGTAGTAGTATTAGTATTAGTTTAGTATAATATAATCAACCATATAATAGATTTAGAAATTTAGTTGACCAAAATTAAAATTAGAAATAGAAATAGATATATTACCAATAGAAGGAACTCAGTGATTAATAATAATAATAATAATAATAATAATAATAATAGTATTAGTAGTTCATAATAATTTTATTTATTATATAGATAAATAGATATATAGTGTGTTATATTAGTTAGTGTATTATTTCCAAAACAAACCAATCAAACCAAACCAAAATAAGTCAACTAAATCAATTAAAATAATGGCTAGTACAATATCACCAAACCAGCAGGTGTTTGGAGTCGATCTTGAAACTCTAGTCAATTCACAAGCAGACAAGAAACCTCAGATTGAATATCCAAACTATCCAAAAGAACTACCATTTATAGTGATCGAGACGATTGGATGGCTTGAGTCACACAATGCCATCAATGAGGAAGGATTATTCAGAATTCCTGGTAATGGTCAGCTGATTCAGGTGATTAAAAAAGATTATAATGAGGTAAAGCGGATCTATCGAAATTTACCAATGCCGACATACATACAATCGCAGGAGTATTGAAATTATACTTAAGAGAGCTACCAGAGCCACTTTTCATTTGGAGATATTATTCCACATTTATCAAAGTTATAAGTAAGTTATGCAATGAGCCAGTACAAAGACAACAATAATTATTGTGGAAAACTAATCGTTTCATTTTGTTTTGGAACCTGCAGAGAATCCAGATTTTTTACAAAGAATGTTGCATTTAAGAATGCTTATATATGGTTTGCCAAAAGTGAATAGAGATTTAGTATTATTTATGATGACATTTTTAAACAAGGTATCGTCCAATTGCAGTGTCAACAAGATGACATCCACCAATCTGGCCGTTGTATTTGCACCAAATATTCTTAGACATCAAAAAGGAGAGTCTTCACCAAATTATGGAGGATTCCACCCATGTCAGTAATACCATTAAATATTTAATTGACGAGATTTCATATATATCAAAGGTTAGTAGTTGGTTGGTTCTTCTTTCCAAAGAATATCCATTTCTAATATTGTGTTTGTTTTATTTAGATAACTCACCATTTATCAACTTCAAGCACTGATATTCCTTCACCAGTTTTACCAAAATCATTGGAGTCTGGATCAAAACTCTCATTGTCATCTTCGTTACCAAATTCAGAATCGAATCCTGAATTTCTGTATGCACGTGCATTGTATCCATACCAAACCAGTGGACAGTGGCATCTGCCATTCGCCAAGGATGACCAGATTACATTGTTGGATATAAAGTCTGAGGAAGGTTGGATGAAAGGAGAGTTCAATGGTCGTGTTGGTTACTTCCCAGCATCGTATGTCGAAATCATTGCTGTACCACCTCCAAATACACCTGTTACTTTAATTCCAATTCCAGATTTAGATCAGCAAGCCGATTGCACCATTATCACTACAACAACTACCACCACTCAGCAGACAACCACCACAACTACAACTACCACCACAACATTGATAAGCAACAATGCTGGACTTCCACCACCCCCAGTGCTCTCGACTCCAACACCCATTTCTTCGTCCAATTCCAACTCGTTCAATAACGGAACCAAGCGCACACCATTGGCTTCGAGTGCTGGTCAGCTAACCTCGCCAGCAACCAATGTTCCTCCAACTCATAAATCAAGCGGATCGTCATCTTCACTCACCAACTCACCAAAGATAACACCAAGCACATCCAAGCTGAATCTTACATCTAGCGGATCGATTCCACCACCCCAGTTTTGTCCACTCCACCTCCACCATTAGTTGCACCAGTGATGACACCAGGTAGTTCTCTCTCCTTAAACAGCAGTTCCAAGACCGTATCTTCATCATCCTCAAGCCAGAATGTCAGTCGTTCAGGTTCATTTGTATCAAGTAACAACAACAACAGCTCAAACACATCGCCAGATTTAGGTAAAGTAATGTCAATTACACCGAAGCTCTCCTTCTCTGGTACCATTCCACCAAGCTTAACTTTACCACCACCTTTGTTACCTTCCCGTCTGCCTGGCGTCCAGACAACACCACCCCAACCAAACGCAACTGTCAGCAGCTCGAAATCCGGCTCATTCATTGAGTTTAGTCTGCATACTCCTCCACCTCCTCCACCTCTCTCACTGCCAGGTGAGACTATCCCTGCTCCACTCTCAGCTGTTGTCACTCCAGTCAAGGCACCACCACCCATCGATTTGAATAATTTACCACCACCTCCATTCTCACCATGTTCACCGGAACCAAGCAATGTAAATTCTATTAAGATCACCACAGATATTCCACCTCCACCTGTATTTTCTATGCCTCTCCCACCTCCACCATCGTCACTTCCAAACAGCATGGACAGCTCCGACACTTCATCCGTAGACGACTCCTCCTCGCTTGCCTCTGGACTTGACATCCCATTGCCACCTCCACCCGTTAATCTCGACGAGTTCACCAGTCCTATCATTGACGAAGCCAAAGTCGCCGAGATCAGAAAGAAGCGTAAGGAGCGTGCCGAAGAGATGCTTACCACCGAGCGAACCTATGTTAAGCAACTCAACTGCATCCTTGAGCATTTCATTGAGCCATCCAGAAAAAATAACAAGACCTACTGTTTGTCCGAGGAGATGCTCAACACCTTCTCCTGTCTGGAGGTCATTCTCAACGCCCACAAGACCAATATTCTTAGAGCGCTTGAGGATCGTATGTTAATCTGGGATGACAAGCCAAAGATGGGTGACATCTTCTGCAACAACACCTCATTCATCAAGCTCTACAAGCATTACGTCAACAACTATGATAAGTCGATTGTCTCGCTCAAGTTGTGCAAAGAAAAGAACAACGAGTTCCGTAATTTCGTCAAGACCCTCGACTACAGTGAGAAAATTCTCTGGACTTAATGTCGAATCCTTTTTGATCTTGCCAGTCCAGCGTATTCCACGTTACGTCTTGCTTCTACAAGACTTGCTTAAGTACACTGACAACTCACACGAGGATTTCGATCAACTTTGCGAAGCACTCGGTACCATTAAAGACTTTGCAGAGACAATCAACTACAAGAAGAGTGAGGAAGACAACTACACCAAGATCCAACAGATCCAAGAGACCATCAAGAACTTGCCACCTCACATGCTCGAACGACGTAAGAAATTCGTACATGAGGGACCACTCAACACAAAGAAGGACAAGTTCTATTTGTTCCTCTTCTCAGATGCATTGTTGCTCACAAAGTCTGGCAAGGAAAAGAAGAAATTCAAGCAGTTCATTAATCTTCAAACAGCATCGCTCAACACCACTGACGAGGCAGGTGTTATCAAGATTATCAGTCAGGAAGGTACCTACAAGTTCCTCTGCGAGAATGTTAAGGACCGTGATTTCTGGATAAAGACATTCAAAGACACCATCGAGACTGCACGTCAAGAGATGATTCAGTCGGCATTCGGTGAGTCCGTTCTCCAAAACGAGGGATCCAAGGGATTCAACCGTATCCAAGACGAAAAGAATGCTTTGAAGAAGCAAAAGCTGGCAGAGGAACTCTCGTCCTCCGAACAGGAGTACGTTACTTCACTCCAATACATTCAGAACGTGTTCCTTTCGCCCATTCGTAAGTCACTGGACACACCCAATCCTCTTGTATCATACTCCGAAGGTCTCGATATCTGTTCCAATTTCGAAACACTCTTGAACTGCCACATAAAATTCGCATCAGTGCTCAAGGAGCGTATTGAGCAATGGGAGCAGAAGCCAATACTCTCGATCTTTTCCTCGAACAAGGAGGTTTCCTCAAGCTCTACAACTACTACGTGCAGCACCACAACTCGTCACTTCTCACTATTGAGAGCTGCATTGAGAAGTACTCGTTGTTCGCCATCCACTTGCGTAACATCGAGTCCAACGAGAAGGCAGAGCTCAAGCACTTGTTGGCAGAGCCACTCAGACGTATCGCCAGATACTACCTCATTCTCCAAGAGGTCTTGCAGTACACCCGTCCAAAGCAAGACGACTACGAATCACTCGTCAAGTAGTCAACAACCTCAAGGAGCAAAACGACAAATTCAACACTGCATCAATGTTGAGTGCAAGCACCGGTATTGAAATGGGATCAAGATCACCACACAAATCAAAGACACTTCGTATCAAGCAACCCAAAGGTTTATCAAAAGATGGTAAAATCAATACAAGTGGATATTTCTCTGTTTAGTTTTTATGCCTTTTTAATTTTTTAGCCATCCATTCAATTCAAACCAAAACAAGTCAATCATATTTATCGAACCCAATCTTCCAAACCAAATACACCAATTACCAATTCCATAATAATATTACTCATAATAATAATAACAACTAGAATCAAATCAAATCATATCAAATCAAATCAAATCAAATCAAATCAAATCAAATCATACACTAAACCAAAAAACCAAACAAATAAAGTTGTATAAATAATCAATAATTATCAGTAAATATTTCTGGGTCTACAAATTTAGAATGATTTAATCAAATTGGAATGATTGTGTTACACAATTACATTTCCTAAAAGAAACTATTTCTCATATTCACGAGAAATCATTGTTAACAAATTAGAATGGTATTGTATGAAATTTCATTCCATTTTATTTCTAAACTATCAATAGTCACTTTCTTTGCAGAATAACGTTTTTAAAAACGATAAATTATATTAAATTTAAATTTTTTAACCGATCTATTGCTTGATCAAAAGATTCTTTTTTTTTTCTATTGATTGATTCAAGCCCTGTTTTTTGCTGAGTATGACATACCCTTTAATTTGATTCTTGTAATTTTATCACAAAATTAAACTTATTATTGAATTAGATTTAATTAAACTTTAAATACTTAAACCATTCATTTATAAGCAATTCAATTTCATTGCATATCTTCATTCAATTACCCTTAATCAAACAGGGTTATTAGAAACTAACTCAACAAACAGTAATAATTATCATTTGTATTTATATCAGCAATAATATCTGTAATAATATAGAATAGAATATTATGTCAAAAGCTAATAAAAAAGATTTATATTTATCAATTGATTTTACCAGATTTCAGAAAGAGATTTATAATTACATATCAAAATGTATGTGTTCCAATATCTATTAAAAGATTAATATAGGGTCAAAGTTGAATAACATCTACTAACTGTTGAAATTCAAATCCAACACAATAATAATAACAACTATAGGTCACATTAACTTTTTTCAATTGATCCAAAATTAACTTTTCAAGGACTAATTTCAATAATTGTCCAAAGATTCAAAATCGATTCCAATTTGAAGGAGTTGATTCGTATAAAGACAAAAGGATGGACGTCGTTTGACTAATATTCAAAATGCTTATAATAATCAATTGCTCGATGTAACCATCAGCACTATGACCAAGGGTGCTGATCAAGATGATGACTCTCCTACTTATTCACTGAGAGTCTCCTCCAGCAATGAACCCCTCCCATCACAAGCGATCAATGCCGATCGTTCCTATCACTCAAATAGTGTTTTCATTGGACATTGCCGCGAGCTCCAAAATCTCCTTGGCAAGGCAAACGTTATCATTGGTGAGTCATACCCATATTGTGCCTTTGTACATTTGAGTAATGACAACTGTAATGTTAGCTGCTCTATTTATTTGATCGACAACCAATACAATGAAACCACTGGTATCACCGATAAATCCATTATTGTACGTGCCACCGAGGATTCACTTCAAGACATCATCCAAGTCGAACTTGTCAAGCAAACTTCACGTGATATAGTATCATTGGTTACTGCTATTGCCAAAGTTTTCAAACGATCATATTGCCACATCAATTATACCAGTACCAAAATTAATTCCAGAACTTAAAGAGATATTCCCAACCAATTTTAAAGAGCTATCAACTATTACCAGTGTAAGTAGATCTTTAAGTTTCAAATGTTATTAAATATTTATCTTTATTAAACTCATATCTATTTCGAATCATTAGGTTTCATTTTTAAATCAATTGAATGACATGATTGCACAGGTTTCAGCGGATTATGATGTTCCACCATCAGTTGCTAGCAATTTCTTGTTTAAACATAGATTCAATATCGTATCCTTGAAAAAGTCAATGACCAAAATTGATTCTTATGGCTGCGCCAATATAGAAAAGCATAGATTTTTAAATGAAACAGGTGGAGAGTGCACTATTTGCTACTGCGACATTGATGAGCCAATCGAATTCTATTGTGGACATCGTTTCTGTAGAGGTTGTGTCTCTGAGTATCTAGTTGCTTCTATTAATGATGGAAATGGTGTTGCTTCACCTATTCGTTGCTGTGCACCTGGTTGCCCAGTGATGATCGACCACGTTACTATTGCCACTATTATCCCAGATCGTAATGCCAACCATCTCAGAACCATGTATATTAATGATGCAGCTACAATCACTCGCTCCAAGTGGTGTTCATCCAAGGGATGCAAGCGACTCATTTTTCCAAAGGGAAAAAAGGACTACATTCCTTACATGTCATGTAGCTGTAAACAAACCATTTGCCTCTACTGTGGAAAGAACGAGTTGCATTGGCCATCACCTTGCGATTACAATTTTGTTCAGGAGGAAGACTTTGCCAACTATTTGTGGATGGCAGAAAACACTACTCTCTGCTACCAATGTAAATTCCCAATTCAGCGTAATGAGGGATGTAACCATATGTCATGCTCCAAATGCCAATACCAATTCTGCTATATTTGTGGATCAAAGTGGTCTGGCTCTCACTACAACTGCAAAGTTGGAACATCCAAAAAGCTCGCCCGTTTTACTTCACACCTCACAGAGACTGACGAAGCTACATCCTCTATCTTATCTGATTATCTTTTGAACAAAAACTCTAGCAACAAAATCTCAGCCATCTATACCAACTTCATTTTCCAGCTAAAGTCAACTAAGAACAAGTTAAAGAAAAAGATTATTGAAGATCTGCTCTTCTATCTCCAAGAAACTACAAGAACCGATATGTTACCAAAAGACAGAGCTTTGGTGCTCACCATTCTACGTGGTAACATTCAAAAAGTATATAAGATTCTCCAGGAAAGAGACACAAATAAGACCAATAGCAAGCCAGAATACAGTCGTGTTCGTTCACTTCGTTGCTTAGTCCACTTAAATGGAACCAACAACGAGATCGGTACATTCTTTATTCCATCACAATTTAGCAGACTAAGAGAAGCCATCCTCTCAAGCCTCCAAAAAGCAAATATCAGTGAATTCCAAAACACTGATCCATCCCAATTGGTCCTCTACAATCAATATGGAGGACAAATTAGACACCCAGATGAGATCATGTACAATGAGATTCTCTATGTTGCAATCAGCAATCAGGCTTTCGTTGAGCCTCCAGAAATCGACCCAGCCACCTTGAAAAAAGCTCAAGATACCCTCTTTAATAAGAAGGCAACCCTCTTGAAAAAGAAGGAAGCTAACGCAGCGTTTGTAGATGAAAAGAAGTTGACTGAAGGAGAAATCTCAGATATCGCCAGCCGTCTCTCTGATATGTTGGATCTCACCGTCGAAGAGTGCTTCGAAATGGTAAAGAAGTCAGGTGCCACCAATGATGTCGATGCTATCAACTCGGTTTTGACCTATCAAATCAACAATCAAGGTAACTCCAACGTAGATGACGGAAACTCACAAGATATCCTTACCTTTGAGCAGTTGGTTGAGCTGTTCCCATCATTGACTGACGATATCATTGAGAGAGCACTCATTGAGTCTAAAGACGATCTTGAAAAGGCAGCCGATTGGCTCTACGACTATGAAGACAAATGGGTTAAGAACATTTGTAGTTCCAACGAAAAGCATACTTCACCAAATACCAAATACCCAGATTATTTCGAAGATGAAGACGAAGACGAATTTGAAGATGATCCATCATACATCTATGCTCGATCCAAACTTTCAGATACTCAATCCAAATATTATGATTAAAGATGGGTTCAATTTGAAACAAAAAATATCAATAATAATGGCTTTCATTTGTATTACCATATAATTATTATTTACTAGTAAATATAATAAAAATGTCCATCAAGAAACACCTAGGTTTGTCGTGTCTGTATTTTTTAGTGAAGAATATGATAATATTAAACATTAAAATCATGTATTTATTTGTAAAGTAGTCTAAAAAACATCCATACCAAAAATAAACTTAAGAATCAGGTATTTTATTTTTTAAAGTAGTCTAAAAAGCAATCAATGACCACCAGCTTTTTAGTTTGCCCAAATAGAATCGTTCGTACTCATCTCTCTCAATTGAATATTTGAAGTTACCGTAAGCACAATTTTCTGGATCTAAAAAATAAATGTAACTCTCTGTTGCTGATACTTGATGGTAAATTGGAAAAATACCACTATATTTGCTCGGATTCTTTTTGAGTTTGGTTTTTTTTCTTGGTCAAGACATTGAATTTGAAGAAATATTTTCTATAAAAGTAGAAATTTCCATTGTTGTCATGACATGATAGGAATATTTTCTTATCCAATTTAATATAGTGTTGATCTAACCAAGTTTGGTTTGTCAAGTCAAATGAGTATAGAATATTTCTTTCTGACAATGAGTATAAAATTCCATTGTATATCATTGTAGATGCTTGTTGACCAACCATGGGTGAGTCTTCATTATAACATTCAAATTTCATTGTTTTGATGTTGAATCTATCAATTCTATTTCCTTTATAACCACTAATCAAATAGATATGATCTTGACCATCATAACAAACTGATATTGTGAAGTCAGGATGAATTCCTTCCATGATACCAATGTGTTCAACTGATTTTGTTTTAATTGAAAATCTCATCCATTTGTTTTGATGATTAGAATATAATTCTTGAATATTAAAACCTCCAAATACATAGATATATTCACCAACTTTGATAATTGATTGGAATGTAGAATTGAAATAATATTTTAAATGGAATTGTTCGATTGAATTATTGTTTGAAAGACTGGTAAGTGTTACTTCATTATGATGAGTTGCGAAAATATATGAGGATACTGATGATTTGGATTGTATTGACAATTGTATTGATTTTTCTATTAAAGTTTCCATTGATTCAGAATCGAATGGCTGGGTTGTCAATGAATATGAATGATGATCAATATCATCGATTGTATTTTGATTAAATGATTGATTGTATTGATTCAACAGATATAAAATGATTGATTGGTGATCATTGTTGTATTGTTTGATCATTTGATTGATATCATATTGTTGGTTATATCGATCATTGAATATTGTTTGTTGGTTGTCTGAGATGAATGATGATAAAGTTGAACATGATTCTATTGATGATATAATTGTTGTTATCAAATATTTATCTGTTGTATCATTGTCTGTTGTCTTATTATAATGTTTGTTTTCTGTTGTATCTTTGTTGTTATTCAAATGATTATTGATATTGATGATATTGATGAGATGTTTCAATTGATTGATGTTGTTCTCGATTAGATCAGTCAATATCTGTTTGTGTTCTTTCATTCTGTTCTTTAATCTTTGTTCTTCAATGATGAGGTATTGATGATATTGTTCAAAGTGTTGTGATATCTCTTGTTCTGTTGTTGTGATTGATTGTATCTCTGATGAACATGTTTTTAATGAACTCCACACTGACAACAATCTTTGTTTGATCGATGATTTCGAATCATGATTTGCTTGATCTTTGTTGGTATTATTATTACTGCTGCTGTTTGTTGATTGTTGATTGATATGATCATCAATGGTATTGATATCATTTAATTGATCGATAATATCATTGATATGATCACAGAATCTTATATGATTTTCAATTTTATTGTGGATGGTGCAACATCTTGAACACATCAATAGATTACACTTGTGACAAACCAACTTCAATGACTTATTGTGTTGCTTGCATTGTAAAGTACTCATTGCTTTTATATCTTCTATATCTTTATGTGATCTTTTCATTTTGTTGATGGAATCAATTATTAATAAAACTGATTAAATACAACACCTGTAAAAATCACTAAAAAAAGAATGAATTAATTGTTTATCTGTCGATAAAACTGATTAAATATAATTTTCTCCGCAATCAATTAAGAATTCTTGGTGTACTCATTCCTTTGTGTAAAATCAAAAAGATGGATTCCTAACATAAATTTTATTTTGGAGCAAAATAAAGTGTAAACTTGGAGTTTTGAACACTTTTATAAGAGTGAAATATTTTTCGATTACACATGCTTCACACAATTGACAATTCTTTGACTTGTTTTCTGGATAGAAAAATAGCAACTTGTTTTTACCATCTTCCTGAAATTTTCCAAAATACTCTTGTATTAATATTTATCATTGCATACTCCGATTTTACAAAAGATATTTAGAAACATCATGGAATAATGGACGACATGTTTTTCTTTTGATGATCAGTTCGTCCAAAATTATTTCTAAAATTTATACTTTTATTGTTTGAATTGCCATAGATACAATGTTGGTCATGTTGATCTCTGGACCAAAAACTTTAATGGGAATATGTAGTTTATGACCGATCTCACGCATATGTTGTAAACCAGATTGATAGTTGGGTCCTCCTCTTCTTACAAAGATGTGTAGATTGGCCTTGAGGATATCCTCGTGATACTCTTTGATTGCTCTAATAATTCCTTTGAAGGTAGCTGCGACATCTGTAAAGTTTGCAATACCACCACCGATCAAGAGAGCTCTTGGTTTACCGTCTGGGTTTCTTGTAGCCAAGCTCAACATTGTAGATGCGTACTTATGGGTATCTTCCTCATTGGGATCACCAGAGTACTCACCATAGTTACCCAATTCGTGACCATATCCAAGATCTGCAACTGTATCAGCGTAGATTACAGAGGCTCCTCCACCTGCAACCATAGCCCAAATTCTACCGTTGGGGTTCAACAGAGTTAGCTTAAGTGAAGCACCAGTCTTCTCATCTATCTCATTTACAAAGGTTTCTTCTGGGAATAATGCACGACCAAAAGGTTGTGGGAACTGGATTGGTTCACCATCAACGAGCCACTTATTACCACACTTGAATGAAGCACATTCATCAACCTCACCTCTCATATCTAATGGGAATGGCTTTCCATCTTGATCCAAAGTAAATGGATTCATCTCAATGAAATGGAATGATAAATCTACAATGAAATCAAGGTGAAGTAGTTAGTGTTTCTGAGACTTTGAGAAGATGCAATAGAAAAGATCAAACCTTCAAAAACTTTATAAACATTTCTAATGAATTGAATAATCAATTCTTTAGCTGGTGTGTTGGGATCGACTAGACTGTGGAGGTTTGCAGAGTCGATTGGCTCACCATATGGAATATCAATAGTCTTGACGTGTTCCCAGCACTCCTCAATTTCCATTCCTCCTACATTGGAGAATGAAATAGAGTTACCATCACGCTTAGCGACAATGGATAAATAGTATTCAACGGTGTGTGGTACGAATGGCTCGACGATGAAATGGGTGACTGGACCCTTCTTTCCAGAGATCTCAACTTCTTTGTTCATACGTTCCTTGATGAATTGGTCGGCTTGATCAACATTGGCATTCAAAAGCACCAAGTTGTTCTTTCCACGCTTACCAAACAACATATCTGGCTTGACGACCAACTTGGTATTAGCAAGCCATGGTTGTGTGGTCAACATCTCCTTCAAATCCAATGAACCAGGATGAACCTGAACCATCTTTAAATTCAATCTTTCACTACATATATTTTGGAATTGTGTTTTCAACAATGATTTGCTTGTGTATTCTCTAATCTTCTTTCTTGCCATTTATGTTTTTTTAAAAAAAATAAAATAATATATATATGAAATAAACAACTAAAACTTTATATAGTTTTTAAAAAAATTAGTAAATATATTTGTAAATGAATTTAAAGATGGATATTTTGTGGTGGTTAGACTATATAATATTATTATTTAGTTTAAAGATTAGTTAAAAGATAGTTTATGAAGTTTGTTAATAAACAATATATAAAAATAATAATAATGCTACAGTTAATGTAGATTGTTTGAATATTTTATTATATGTGATACTATTAAGTTTGTTTCCATTATTTTTATTGCATTCCTTTTAGATTGTGATTGGTTAATAATAACCAACCATAATTTAAATAAGTAGCCGATATTAAAAATGAAAAATTAAATTTTTAATGAACTTGATTTACTATTTATGGATAGTTAGTTTTTTATACTCAATTAACATCAACAACAAACAAACAAAGGTTATTAGTTGACTATTCTACCTGACTTTTATAACAATTCTAATGATATTTTTGTAAAACTACTACTTAAAATAAACATATCAAATTTACAACTTTATTATATAGATTTAGATGAATTGTATTATATTGTATTGTATTGAATTGAATTGAATATAATTATAATTAAATTATAATATAATATAATACTTACTTTATTAATATCTAAAATATAATAAAGATTTATAAACCAAATAAATAACTAACTAAATAATAAATAAATAAATAAATAAATGAATCTTGCTTATTTTTTAAAATATGTTATTGTTATGTTAAGACTTACACCACACACACAACTATTTATTTAATGAAATTAAAATAAAATAAAACAACACTCTTGTTAGCTGTAATTACTTGTGTTCTTTATCGATGATGATGTTTATTTATTTATGTAGGAAGGTAGGTGTGACCTCGTTTTTATCAAATCAGTAGCGCCGCAGAATAATTATCATCATTTTCAGATGATGTTGGTCAAACATCAGTACTCTCTGTTTGTTGACTGGAGCTCACTAGTTGATTGACACTCAACAAGCTATCTCTGACACTCTTTTGCAGGTTTCGATCATCAAATAAACACTCCTACTACTCACACACCTCAGCAAGCCTATCTCTCACACCTCAAGTTTTGTTTTTTGATGTTAAAAGTATTTGGGATTTTTCATTGTTTTTGAATCAGTTCCCAAAACACCCAAATTAGTTTTGTTGTTATTGAGCTTTATGATTCCCAAGTCACACTCAACATGTCATGTTAGTTACAACTTGCAGGTAGGAGGATGATCCATTACTCCTCCTACTTCCTAAATGATTATTATTATTTAATAATATATTTTGTTTAAACATACAAGAGAAAATTAAATTTAAATTAAAATGAGACTTCAATTTCCCATGATAAATATGAATATTAATATTAACTTGATGATGTGTTCATGAATGAAAAGACTACTTTTATGTTCTTTAGATTTTTTCAATAGATTTTATTTAATTTTTAAACAACATTTAATAATTTTAATTAATAAAAGTAATTGATGAATCTTTTACCAATAATATTAACATAAACATGATATGCTATGATCCTTTTATTGTTTGGTCTTGTGTCGTTGAAATGTTGTTGTTGTTATTGTTATTACTTGGTGAGGACTCTGTTGTTGATAAAAGTGATTGTGGTACAAATTTAGGTGGATTGTAAGATGGTGTCTTGGGCAGTGATGCTTGTATCTGTTCCTTTATATTCTCTCTCTCGTTCTCTGGCAAAACAGACTCAATCTGTTCAATAAGATCACCTATTCTGTAAACCAATGATTTTGTCTTTGTTATATTAAATTTTACTTTATCTGTAACTAAATAATGGTTTAAAGTAATATAAAAGACAGTTAGTTAGAAAACATGTTTTTGTGAATGATTGAGGTGATAGTTACCTTCTTTAAAACCATATTGATAGTGAGTAGTTTCACTAACTTTGGTCGAAAGAGCATGTGAGAGTCGTTTGGATTGCTTTAGCTCGACCTCTCTTATGCGATGTATTAGTTCGAGTTGCTTTTCTACAATGTAGCCCGTTGAGTTTTTAAGATAGTTTTGAACATCAATACTGATGTTAAGAGCACCTCTGTTATCCATGTCGGCTACTGACAATGGGTTGCCATTCGGTGTGATCCACGATTCGTCATGGTCATTTAACAGGGGAAAGAACTAAAACAATACAATAATAAGATAGTTAGTTAACTATCAGCCAAACTAACTAACTACTATTTAACTCTATTACATTGATGGTAATAATAATATCATTGTTACATACATACATGTGGAGTATTTGCTAATCTTTCCAACTCTTGTTCTGTTTCATTGGTTTTCTCTGCCTTTGAAAGTGTAATGATGCCATCACTATTATAGTTATTAATAGAATTGTGGTTTGCTAAGTTTGGTAGTTGTTGTTGTTTATAGTTTGAAGAAAGTGAAGATGTAGATGAGTTGTTTGCATGTTGATGTAGTTGTTGCTGCTGTGTTTGTTGTATTTGTTGTTGTTGTTGTATCTCTTGTTTTGATGGTAGTTTCTCGTATGAGTAACTTGTATAAGGTATATTTTGATATACTAAGCTACTACTAGTTGACCCAGTGGACAAAGAAGGTGGCACCAATATATCTTGAAGATCGTCATGACTGCTACTGCTACTGACTCCACTTGCTGGTTTACTATCTGTTTGACCCATTTCTTCTACCTACTACTATCTTTAGTCTAAAGATTAAATAAATAGTCTAAAGCTTACTTCTCATAGATATATAAATTAATTCAAAAAACAATCAAGGACAAACAAGCAACATCCAACAAACAGACTAATTAAATTTGTTTTTCATTTTTAAGGGCATTATAATAATGAGTTTGAATATATGGCTTAAATAATGTATATAAATGAGATTTATTGTTTTAAAAAGTTTAATAATAATAATAATATTATATTGATGGGCAAGGTACTTGATCATCCTAATAGAATCGTTCTGGTTGGACTTTGTCAAGGAATATTTGAAGGTACCATATTCTTTACCTCTAAGTTGCTAATACTACCATTGAATTAGGAAATAAAAAATCCTCAATTGCAGGTATTGCTTGGAGATTGGTTGATTGATTGGTTAAGACTTAGTATTTGGACAAACTTTTTTTGGTATTGTTTGAATGTAGAAATTTCCATTGTTGTCATGACATGATGTGTGCTTTGAATTCCAATTGATTTTCTGAAATGGTTTATTTTATCAAATGGGATGAACATATAATGCTCTTTAGACATGCAATTAATATAATAGACTATGGATTATCATTAGTGATAGATGTATTGATTATAATGTTCTGGTAATTGATAAAATCTTTCAAAAATTTTGTTTTTGATGTTGAATCGATCATTCGATGAGTTTTAGAACCATTTACCAAATAGATAAAATCTTGTCCATCATAGCAAACTGATTTTCAATTTGCAGGATTTCGATTTGATTGAAAATCTAATCAGTTGTTTTCATCAAAACCACCAAATACATAGATATCTCAACTTTTCTGGTAATTGTGAGACTATAATATAATTCTAATTGTTCAATTGAATTGTTGTTTGAAACAGGTAATAGGAAAAGAATATGGTAACTTCAAAATTCGTTGAGAAAGGCTAGCCAAAATGATTACTATGGATGAACCTTTATATGAGGTTGGAAATTCATTATTTGTTTATAAGAATAAAATTCTGATAATAAAATTATCAATATATATATATATATTAAGGTATATAGCTATTGGATTGGGTATTTTATTAGTCCTAAATTATTTTGATTATTTATATAAGAAGGTTGTATATCTCTAAGTTTATCAAACATTGTTTAAAAAATGAATGGAGCTTCTCCATCCATTTAATGGCTTGGTCAGTTTTGTATATTCTTACTTTACACCCTGGGTGTTACAAAGGTACTATCATGAAGTTGGTATTTCCAAAATCAAATTAAACCCACTATAAGTGGTTGAACAAAAAATGTGAATAATTAAATATTATTGGGTTAAAGTGGTTGTTCTCGGCTTCTGTTAAAAATAGGAGTATTTAATCAAGACTATAGTGGCAGAGTCTGAATAGTTATTGTTAAATTCTACTAAAATGAAAAGATCACATAAAGATATAGAAGAGATAAAATCAAAGAGTACTTTACAATGCAAGCAACACAATAAGTCATTGAAGTTGGTTTGTCACAAGTGCAATCTATTGATGTGTTCAAGATGTTGCATCATCCACAATAAAACACATTATGATCATGTCAGACACTGTGATCATATCAATGATATTATCGATCAATTAAATGATATCAATACCATTGATGATCATATCAATCAACAATCAACAAACAGCAGCAGTAATAATTATACCAACAAAGATCAAGCAAATCATGATTCGAAATCATCGATCAAACAAAGATTGTTGTCAGTGTGGAGTTCATTAAAGACATGTTCATCAGAGATACAATCAATCACAACAACAGAACAAGAGATATCACAACACTTTGAACAATATCATCAATACCTCATCATTGAAGAACAAAGATTAAAGAACAGAATGAAAGAACACAAACAGATATTGACTGATCTAATCGAGAACAATATCAATCAATTGAAACATCTCATCAACATCATTAATATCAATCATGAATTAAATAACAACAGTAACCAAAATCATAATAGCAAGGATATTAATATATTTTGCAGCACAACAGACAGTGATACAACAACAATGATATCATCTATAGAATCATGCTCAACCTTATCATCATTCATATCAAAGAACAAAAAACAATATCCAATCTTAGAAACAACCAACAAAATGATATCAATCAACTGATCAAACAATACAACAATGATCATCAATCAATCATTTTATATCTGTTGAATCAATACTATCAAACATGTAATCAAAATACCAATAATGATATTTTAAGACATTCATTGACAACCAAACCATTCGATTCTAAACCAATAGAGTCAATCATCAAAGAATCAATACAATTATCAATACAATCACCATCTTCATCATCTACTTATATTTTCACAACACATGATTGGAAAGGAGCAACTCTCATCAATCTTTCAAACAATCTTTCAATCGAACATTTAGATTTAGATTATGAGTTCAATTCGACTTATCAATCAATAGTAAGAGTTGGTGAATATATCTATGTATTTGGTGGATTTCATAATCCAAACAAATGGATTCGATTCTCAATCAAATCGAAATCAATTGAACACATTGGTATTATGGAAGAAATCGATTCTGATCGGTTCATATCAGTTTGTTATGATGGTCAAGATCATATCTATTTGGTGAATGGTAAAGATACTCATCGAATTGATAGATTCAACATCAAAACAATGATATTTGAAAGATATCATCAACTACCCAAAAATTATGGAACACAAACATCAACAATGATCTTCAATGGAAAACTTTATTCAATTCTATGTGATAAAAACATTCTATTTTCATTTGACTTGACAAACAAAACAATTTCTGAACATGAATTGGATTGCAAAGTATTCACAGCCTGTCATGACAACAATGGAAATTTTTTCATTCATTCAATATCAGATAAATGTTTCATCAAATACAATGTTTTAACACAACAAACAACCAATCTCAATATGATAACTACCAAACGGATATTTCCAATTTACCATCAAGTGTCAGCAACAGAGAGTTATATTTATTCATTAGGTGGCAAAGAATTTGGTAACTTCAAATATTCCGTTGAGAATAACATATCAGAACCGTTCTATTTGGATGATCCATTTATAAGAAATTGGTGCTCCTCGATTGTTTTTAATATACAATAATTTAGTTACTTATATTTAGTACGAAGCTGGAAGATTAAATAATTTATAATTAATACAGTCAATTATCTGGTAGGATTTGAATTGAGCCCACTTTTAAATTTGTTACTCTTAAATATTAATAAAACTTACTGTATTTGCAAAAAAAGATGCTTTTATCATAGTTGGATTCTTCAAAGTCAACTAAATATTATTATATAATCATTATTATTATTATTACTATTAAGATTAAATGTAGTATCATAGGTCCTTTACAAATTTTTTATTTACTTCTTGTTACTTAAAATGAGACTCTATTATCTTGAATTCTTAGTTTTTTTTGGGGTGAGTTACTTCCAAAATCCATTGTTGATAATAGTTGTTAATATCACATTCACAAAACTGAGGAAGATCACAATACTCCTGATATAAAGATTTTGTACATTCCTTGTTAAAACTGAAGCCACTAATCATTGTGAGGCATAGTTTGGATTGGTTAGCGGCTATTTGGTATAAAACATAACTATTATCAAATTTATGGATATAAGGATCTGGAACTTTAGTAAAATTATAACTAGGTTCCATAGAAACAATGTCAGCCATTTGACAGCCAGATCAATGAGTTCTACCCACTCCTAACCTTATAGATGGGGAATTATAAGGTCTTATATCCCCATTAGAATCTATATCAGCAAACCAAATCTGGTTCGTATCATTATTACAAACTGTTAAATTAACTTTAGATACTTCAGGACAAAATGTTAGACAGAACTGTTTGTTTTGGGTAAACATACTGAGTCTTATCAGTCCGGAGGAAGTAGAGGTAGATAGAGAATTCTCCTTATATTTCATAGAAGAAATATCAGTGGTTGGTAGTCCAGAAGAAGTTGAAGAAGGTAAAACTTCCCCTGTAAATGACTTTGATGGGATATCAATGGCCGATGATCCAGACGAAATAGAAGTAGTAGTAGATGAGGAAGACAAAATTAGTGTCTTAGATGAAATATCACCAGTGGTGGATGATCTAGACGAAGTAGATGATGAAGCAGAATCTAAAGGCGAAACTTCAGTAGTAGTGGTTGATGATGAATGATCCAAATCCATTGATCTTGGCAAAATTCCGGTAGTGGATGATCCAGACGATGTAGAAGATGAAGTAGAAATAGTAGTAGATGAGGAAGACAAAATATTTATCCAAGCAATAAGAACATTCCTTGCGATATTTTAAAAACAGTGGAAAATTGGATCAATCTCTATGGAAAGGTGTCAATAGATATACCATTTTCAATTGTTGAAGGAGATCCTTCAAAACTAGATAAACCATCTATTATTGTCTTCAAAAAAGATGAAGATAAAGATAAAGATGAAGATGAAGATGAAGATGAAGATGAAGATGAAGTTGGAGATGGAGATCAAGATAAAGAAAAGGAGAAGGAAAAGAAAAAGGAAAAAGAAAGAGAATTTTTAAAAAAAATGCAAAAAACTAGAGAATAAAAGATATAATAAAAAGAGGAAGGCATCCACTGGAGCAACAAATTTACCAATGACAACATTACCCATTTTGTTTTTTATCTGCTACACCTGAATGATCTGCACTGTTGATAGTAGTTGAAAACACGCTTAACATCTTTGACTCAATTAATACAGTGTCAAAATTATTATTATTTGTATTTGTGTAGTTCAAATTTCCTGTGGACTCTTGTTTTAGTTCAAGAAAACAAATTTTGTTGGTTTTTGAAAAATTGTTCTGTTAAAATCATTTTAGTGTTTGTTGGTTCAATTTGTCTTAGTTTTTTTGAGAGTTTGAATTGATTGTGGCTCGAGGTGTCTGTTCAACCTTTTAGAAATATCAGAAATGGAACTTCCAATGTAGGCTACCTCCAATCCTTCAATAATCTTTCCCTTGGATCCCAAGTTGGCAAATGTTGTATTTTGGAAATAAATATAAACACCAGGAGTTTTTTTTCCTGCTCCTGTATTCTTTCCAGTTTCTTTTCCAAATATCATTGCACACCCATTTGCTATTACTATCTTGGATATATTTAGCAGAAATATATCTGGTAAAAATACCACTGCATTGGGAAATATAGATAGAAATAAATAGAAATATAATTATTGATCTTACCATGATAGAACTATAGAGAAATCAATATTTATTTTTTCAATACTGAATTGTTGACAAAAATCTTTAATTTATAAAAAAAATAAGACTTTAAAAATTAAGTTATCATTTTCATTTTCAAATACAGAACTTTAGAATATACGTTATAATTTGTATTTTACATAATTTATCTGAAATTTATATTAAAAATAATTGATTCAATTAAAATATCCCCTATATTCAATACTCACTGTGAGTGTTTTTTCATTTCGTGCTACTTTTAGTAGTACCAAATTATTTTTGATTGTGGTTTTATATGTTTACTATTAACAAACCCTATGAAACTTTGTCATGTAGATCTATACCATAGCAGGAGCGAATTTAGGAGGGTTATATTCAAAAATTTAATATCAAGATCCCCATTTTCATTGTAATACGTTTCTTGGGATTCTATAAAATTATTAAATTTGAAGAGAGGTTTGTAGTACACCATATATATAGTGGGTAGATGAATTTTTCCCAAATTCAAAATTACTCTATTATATGTAAGAAATAATACCAAGTGGAGATCAATTTGACTACCAAATATCACATCAATAAGATATTCATCTAAAGTTTGGTAGGTATTCAATATATATTTGTCAACAATGTGATTCATATATTTACTCCTTATGTAGTGTGATAAAATTTTTGTTTGATTATCATCTAAAAATTAGAAGTAAAATTAAAAATATGAATACAATTAATATGTATAATAATGTTGCGCAAAGTGGTTGCGGACAGCGGTTTGGTTAACACTCTCGTTTCGGTAGAACTTGACACGTGGCTTGCTGGTGGAGATGTTTTTCAGTAAAAACCTAAAATTAACAATTTATTATAATTTTTTGATTAAATTCATAATTATAGTTTCAAGTTCACTCAACTCTGAAGTTTTTGTTTGTTTTGGTTTGGTCTTCGTTAAAGTTGTTTATTTCTTCTCCTTCTTCTCCTTTTTTATCTTTTCTTTGGATTATTACTTCAAAAAAAAAAGGGGTAATTTTGATTTTTAACATGAGTTCATAATTGATTACTGGGATAATTTAATCAGTTTTATTAATATTGATCATTCAACAAAATGAAAAGATCACATAAAGATATAGAAGAGATAAAAACAAAGAGTACTTTACAATGCAAGCAACACAATAAGTCATTGAAGTTGATTTGTCACAAGTGTAATCTATTGATGTGTTCAAGATGTTGCACCATCCACAATAAAATTGAAAATCATATAAGATTCTGTGATCATATCAATGATATTATCGATCAATTTAAATGACATCAATACCATTGATGATCATATCAATCAACAACCAACAAACAGCAGCAGTAATAATTATACCAACAAAGATCAAGCAAATCATGATTCGAAATCATCGATCATACAAAGATTGTTGTCAGTGTGGAGTTCATTAAAAAACATGTTCATCAGAGATACAATCAATCACAACAACAGAACAAGAGATATCACAACACTTTGAACAATATCATCAATACCTCATCATTGAAGAACAAAGATTAAAGAACAGAATGAAAGAACACAAACAGATATTGACTGATCTAATCGAGAACAACATCAATCAATTGAAACATCTCATCAACATCATCAATATCAATAATCATTTGAATAACAACAAAGATACAACAGAAAAACAAACATTATAATAAGACAACAGACAATGATACAACAGATAAATATTTGATAACAACAATTATATCATCAATAGAATCATGTTCAACTTTATCATCATTCATATCAAAACAACCAACAAACAATATTCAATGATCGATACAACCAACAATATGATATCAATCAAATGATCAAACAATACAACAATGATCACCAATCAATCATTTTATATCTGTTGAATCAATACAATCAATCATTTAATCAAAATACAATCGATGATATTGATCATCATTCATATTCATTGACAACCCAGCCATTCGATTCTGAATCAATGGAAACTTTAATAGAAAAATCAATACAATTGTCAATACAATCCAAATCATCAGTGTCCTCATATATTTTCGCAACACTTCCTAATGAAGTAACACTTACCAGTCTTTCAAACAACAATTCAATCGAACAATTCCATTTAAAATATTATTTCAATTCTACATTCCAATCAATTATCAAAGTTGGTGAATATATCTATGTATTTGGAGGTTTTTTAAATCAAGATAAATGGATGAGATTTTCAATTAAAACAAAAATCAGTTGAACACATTGGTATCATGGAAGGAATTCATCCTAACTGTAGAATATCAGTTTGTTATGATGGTCAAGATCATATCTATTTGATTAGTGGTTATAAAGGAAATAGAATTGATAGATTCAACATCAAAACAATGAAATTTGAATGTTATAATGAAGACTCACCAATTTATGCTCAACAAAGATCTACAATGATATACAATGGAATTTTATACTCATTGTCAGAAAAACATATTCTATACTCATTTGACTTGACAAACCAAACTTGCTCAGAACACTATATTAAATTGGAGAAGGATATATTCCTAGCATGTCATGACAACAATGGAAATTTCTACTTTTATAGAAAATATTTCTTCAAATTCAATGTCTTGACCAAGAAAAAAACCAAACTCAAAAAGAATCCGAGCAAATATAGTGGTATTTTTCCAATTTACCATCAAGTATCAGCAACAGAGAGTTACATTTATTTTTTAGATCCAGAAAATTGTGCTTACGGTAACTTCAAATATTCAATTGAGAGAGATGAGTACGAACGATTCTATTTGGGCAAACTAAAAAGCTGGTGGTCATTGATTGCTTTTTTAGACTACTTAAAAAATAAAATACCTGATTTTTATGTTTAATAATATCATATTCTTCACTAAAAATATTGTTTTCAAAAAAAATTTTGGTAGTGTGATGAGAGATGGCAATAATCCATCAAAATTAATTAAAAAAATCTTTTCGAAAAGATTACCCCAACCGACACTACAAACTGCGGTGTTTCTTGATGGACATTTTTATTATATTTACTAGTAAATAATAATTATATAGATAGATAGATAGTTTTTGAATTATTTTATGCAGCAACAAAAAAGAGTATTGTTTTTTTAAAGGTAGAAATTTTTATTGGGGAGCCATTTGTTGTTGAACAACAGTTCCACTATCCGGCAGGTTGCTTGGAGCGACAACGCTACAAGTCAGTCGTGGTAGAGGATGGTGTCTATCTCTGTGCATTTGAAGTAAAAGACCCTACTCATGTCAAAAAGTACAAAGACATTGGCAAGCGAACCATCTTGAAACCCGGAAGATACAGTGATTTGCTCCACCTAGGTGACTTCTCTCACTTTAGAGTTTTAGACAAGAACTGCGACCATTCCATTGATATAAGACTTAACATTAATGCTTTAGATTATGTCAATACTACTAGCAACAATAACAATAATAGCATTAATTTCGTTGATAATAGTTTTAGTAGCAGTTTTAAATTAACCCATCTTTGATATTAAACAAACTAATTATAACAATGATACAACTTTTAATTTTCATACTACCCCCGGCAATGGCTTGAAACAATGTGATATTCCAAGACAATGTAACATGCTGACCAATGCTAATGAAGCTGTAGTGCAATACTCCATTACCAATGGAAATAGAGAGTTTGACAAAGGAACTTTGCTTTTAAGTATAATGAACAGACAGGTATCTACGCTTTGAAAGCCCAATCTACCAGTAGTTCTTCTACAACCGTCACTACAAGGATGTAGTCAATCTGCCAACACAGATCAGTTAGAAATCCAACAATTAGGTCGTACCCAGTTTGTATTTCAATTTACTCTGAACTCCAATCCTCCCAAGTAACTTCATCGATTATCGAATCAATTAGATCGATTGATATCTCAGATCGACAAGAAGCAATAAAGATATAACATACAATTCCAATAACTAATACATTTAAAAAAGAAGTAATAAGTTTTTATTGTTTTAGTTTGTTTTTCTTTCTTGCTCAGCATCCTCAGCAATTTTGAGGAAGACTTCTTCCAAAGTCGAAAGATTAACATCTATATCATGAATGTGAAGTGAGTTCTGGTTGATTTCCAGTGTTTCTAAAAAGTATGGAAGCTGCTCAGTTCTTTGACGTGGAACCGAGAACACAATTTGCTCGGTGGTTTTGCTTGCCACTGAGGTTCCTTCCAGTGTCGAAAGTACAAAGCTTATGATTCTGTTTTGGATATTATTTACAAGATTGAGATTGGCCATTGAGCTGTGGCTTCCAAATCCAACCGATTTGAGGAAAACGGTTACCTTGTAACCGGCTCCAAACTTATTCTTTAAATGCAAATTGTTGCCAAGACATCTTAGTCTACCCATAGCCATAATACCGATTTTGTCAGATAGAATATCAGCTTCCTCCATCGAGTGAGTAGTCAAGACAATAGCACGCTTTCTCTTGGCATTTTCAATGATTTGCCAGACTGAATGACGAGCCACTGGATCCATACCTGTGGTTGGTTCGTCAAGGAAAACTATCTGAGGATTTCCAGTCATTGCAATAGCAACTGAAAGTCTACGTCTTTCACCACCACTATATACATTTACAAAAGAATCTGCAAGATTCTGGATGCCCTACTTCATTTAGGACGCTCGTTGACTTGGTCTGCAATTTGATCAGCCTTTACATTTTTAAAAGCAGAATAGAGCTCGAGATGCTCTCTTCCAGTGAGATGGCTCCAAAGCAAATCATGTTGGGGACATACACCCATGAATTTTCTAATGGCCACCATATCAGTACGAATAGATTTACCAAAAATCAGGGCATCACCTTTAGTAGGTCCAAATAGTCCAGTAAGCATACTGAGTGTAGTAGTTTTTCCAGCTCCATTTGGACCAAGTAGACAAAACAAACTTATTTTCTCCATTGTCAAAGATAATCCTTTGACGGCATAGAAATCTTTCTTTGATTTCCAGAACATGTTATTTTCTGTATACTTTTACAAGGTTCTTAATAATAACGGCATGTTCGGTAGAACTTGTCATTCTATTGACTTCCTCCTCTTCTAAAACGGACATCTTCATCTTCGACTGGGGTTGGATCATATTCAGTATTAGCCTCCCACTTCATTGAAGAACTGTCGGTCCAGTACGATGGAGTTAAGAAGAAATAGAATGGCTTTAGGTGTTCCAAATTCTCCTGGAAATACATTGTCAATGTACCAACCTAGTACAATAAAAATAATACCATCTAAAAGAATCCATCGGTATACTAGAAGCAAATGGGAAGACTGGGGAGTTATTTCCAATGTCAGACCATCTAATACCTCCCATATCACTAGCAATGGCAAGATCAGTTAGACCTTTGGCAAATACAACTGGAGATAACAATGAGAAGATAGCTTGAACGGCATATGGCTTTCCTTCGATATAAAGGAGATTGGGGATGAAAGCTTGTAGAACCGAGAAGAGAATGAACAAAAAGAAACCTAGGAAGGTGGCAGTTTGACTTTTACGTAAGCCATGAACTTAGGAAGAATGCAAAAGCAGATAATGGAGAAACCAAAAAGAACAAGAAAAGGAAGAAATAGGTTCCAAAGTCATTATGCTTAAAGAATGAGAATTGGAAAATAAATCCTGATGCAATTAAAAGGAATACATTTAGTATAATGAACACTAAGTAGGTAAAGAACCATGACATATAGTAGGAACTTTCCTTTAGACCCATCATTCTCATTCCTTCTTTAATTTGGTTTCTTTTTCGAGAACCATGTCTTGCAACATCAATACGAATTGGAACATCAATGATGCAAAGAAAAATATACTACCAAGATCAGTGACAACCTAAGGAACACATCAGTAATCCAAGTATATCTTTGATAAAAATTATTTTACTACATACTGTTATATGTTAATGTTTTTGGATGGGCAAAGATACCATTGTTCCATGTGATCTTTACATCAGATGCATTGGATGTTGGATTTTGAAGCATGTTTTGGTAACGAATAATTTGCCTATCCATAGTTACTTGCATTGGTGTAATGATGTTCTCTACTGGGGTGGACAGAGATTACCTGAACTTCCCCCAACTAGCAATACAACTGGAATTATATTGAATATCATAGGAGAAAATACCATTGGATGTCGAGTTGAAAACATAGGCTGCCTGAGTAATATTTGGATTGGTCAAGATAAATGCATTAAGAGAATCAGGGCTTGAAAATCCTTTAATATCGTTGAACGTCAAATGAGGATTTTCCAGCATTACCGCATCAATAAGTTTCTCTACCACAGGGGTATCCGGGGCATAATATAAAGAGTAACAATAGTAATCACCATTAGGATGTGGAGTACATTTTGGAATAGGTGGAACTTCAACTGAATATGATACAGGTACTAATAATGTATAATAATAAATCTTAGTTTGAATATTTTTATAGAATTAGTTCTAAGGAAATATATACCATTTCTATAATGGGGATTGGTATCTAATGCATTTGAGGACTGCTAATTGGATCAAATATAATCCACCTACAAAAAAGAATGGTACGGTCAACTGGATGGTAGTGGTTACTGTTTTACGATAAGCAATTCTCCAATTTTTAACTAATAATATTTTAGTTTTGTTTGATGACTGTTTGGAAATAATTTTGTTCTTCATATTCTATTTCTCCATAACTACCAGGATTTGTAGTTTTAGAAATAGTTTCCATTGTTATAACTTATTTATTTTTATATTTTATAAAATTTTTTTTTTTAAATATATATGTAATAATTAGAATAATAAATAAATATAGGAGCTATAGTAATGTGAAGATAAATGGTTTCAATCATCAGGGGTTAAATGGATGGATTGAACAATAAAAAGAAATCGAACATTTTATATTTTAAACAATTATAATTATTATTTTTTGATTACTTAATGAAAGTCAATGGATGAGAACTCCCGAATATGGTGTTGCTAGTTCATCATGAGTTTATTGTAACTTCGATTTCTTTTTAAATTGTAAATCAACAACTCACATTGACCCCCTTTCTTCATTTGGAAGCACCTCATTCTCAACTTCGATTTCTTTTGAATTGAGTGGTTTGGTTTTAAATCACTTAAAATAAAATTTGGGTGAACTAAAATAAAGAAATCAAAAAAAAGTAATCAAAAAAACACAAAAATCCTACAAAATTTATAATTGCCCGATGGAGAACCAACACCTCTTTTGGAGGTAATCATAACATCCACCAACAATATATAGGGTTATAATTACATCATAATATCAGCTATGTCCTAATATAGAATCATAATTAATGTTAGTTAATCAAGAAGATTTTCTAATTAGAATATCATAAAATAAATGTACATTTATTGACAATCTCTTTTGATGATTGATAAAGAGTCTAAGATGGTCATAGGAATGGATCGGTTGAAAACCCTATTGGACGCGTAGCATGTACGCGAAAGAATTTCATTTGGAAGGGTGGTATCTGTTGGTATACCAAATTCATGATATTTCATGATATCAAGGTGTTGGTGAAGTTTGGATTTAGTTCATCCTTAAAAAGTAACAGGTATCGTTTCTACACGACCACCCAAACTAGATCTACGCTTGAGGAGAGAGGAGTTAAGACTCTTACGAGCGAGCCTTCTGAGATCCTCGAGATTGTCGCCATAGGTGGGATGTGAACTCGACGATGAGACTGATGCACTCTCCTCTACATTAGAAACAGCGTCACTGTCAACACCCTTGTTTATAAAGTCTTTTATATTGATATCTCCATTGGATGATGAAGAGCCGTTTGTTGAAAAACTGCTAGTTTTGCACACTTTCGACTTGTTAGGGACCTCCGTATCGATTCTCTCCAAAATCTTTTCTCTCTGAACTTTTTTTTCTACTTTTCTGATTTGATCTTGTGTAATCCTCTGTGTTTCATCTGATGAAAAGATATATTTGGAACAATGTTTGTTCTACTTCCGCCAGCTTTTCATACAACTTTTTTAATGATAGCTTCCTCCAGACCAGACTTTATCTTTTTCTGGAATAGTTTGAATATCTTTTCATAAATCCTATTATGTTTACTATTTACAATTTGAATATCTAGATTTTAAATGATCTTTGTTAACCATACCATCCAATTTCAATTAATCCAGCAAATATAACATACGTATATCATTAATTTTACATTTAATTCTTGATATTTGCAAACAATCTTTTTTCTTTGAATAATTCTTGAGAAAACTGCAAGCTTAACTTTGAGCTACGTCAAAACTATTAATACTCCAATAATCTTGGTTTAAAAGCAAAAGAAGTACTTACATCAACCCCTCTTTCTCCAGTGAATACACTTGCTAAACCAGTATCTTTAATTCTAGGTATTCCATATTTCTTGAAATACCACTTCATATTATCTATTCTAAATTTAATATTGGTACTGAATAATTCAAGTAAGTTAATATCCTCAAGAAATTCAATCTTCTCTCCAAATACATACAGCTCCATCATTAAAAGAGAGGACACTTTTTCCTGACAATGTAAGTGGGGATGCTTGAACGCATGCCAATACTCCAACATTAAAGCAATTAGGGTCGAAAAATGTAAGTTTAATGTTTATATCCTCCAATCTAAAAATCTATCTTCTTTTCTCTATGAGCTACGTAATAAAGGTTAGCAAATGATCGGTCGAATTGATATTTTTACCAACTTACGATCATCCATATTTGTAATAACAGGTAAAGGTATTAATCGTATTTTATCGATTGCCATCGGAATTAGCATGTGTTTGATTTCACTGAACATTTCATAATCGAGTCGGTATTTCTTTTTATCTGTTCCAACTGGTCGTAGCATTGATTTGAACAGCAGTTTGAGGTCGTCTATGAATTTCGAGTTGAGTGGATCTTTTTTGAATGATGATATTACCAAAGAAGTCTGCACTCTAAACTCAATCATTGAAGGCAGTGCGCAAATCTCTATGAATATCTTCTCGAGTCTGTCAATTATATTACGAGCTTTTAATTCCAACTCCTCGTTGAGATAAAGCTCGTCCATCGAGTATATTTTGCTCACTAGGTCGGTAAACTCCTTGATGGTTTCTGCGTAGGATTTGTTAGTCTTGACATAGTTGATTACTTCACGGATGTTTCTGGCCATAATTTTGATATTAATCTTTTCTCCAATGATACTCTGAATGGCCAATAGGATGTCATTGGTGATTGGTGCATCTTTCATAACATCACGTACTCTGTCAAAGGGGAATATCTTCTTTTGTTCCTCTTTTGGCGATGTGCACTTGCTTTCTTAAGATTTTCTATGTTCTTGATCAGTACAATAAAACTCCTGGTTGTGCAGTACAAAATTAATGAGATTCTTGAGAGATGTGACAATTTCACTCTCTGTCGCTCCTCGATTTGGAACATTTCATAGGTCTGTGATTCATTAGTAATTGCTTTTGTGATACTGTTGATCACACTAATCATCTTTTTGAACTCTAAAAAGAAAGTTAGAGTTTCGTCGGTGTTCCTGAGTTTCGCCGAGAAGCCTGAATAAGGATCTCATTGACTCAATAAAGTATCCACTCTTGACTGTAATCTCTCCAATAAACTTGATATCCTCTGCAATCAATCTGAAACTTCCACTATTGATCATAACCTTGCAGGTATTAAGAAGCTTTATCAAGAAGTTCTTTAAAGATTGGTTATTACGATTCATAATTGCATCCTTCTCTTTCATCACCTGATTGAACATATCAAGGAAGATTTGTGACTTCTCCGAGAGAACTGGCACATCTGTTCGAAAGATATTGTATTGATTTAAAGACCAAAAGTTCTTTGCCTTTTTTTTGGGTTTGATCAGCAACGTATTAGTTGCAGATGGTGGTTCCGACATAAATGTAATGGTTGAATTTGTGGTCGTAACCGTTGTCAACTTATTGCTACTATTAACTACCACTAGTGTTACTATTGCTACTATTGCTACTATTGCTACGTGTCGCACGACTACCAGATGTTGTTGTTGTTACAGTGCTCGAACTCTTTCCCTCCACTACTACTGAAGAGTCTTGACTTGTACTTCTTGTCAATATGACTGCTTGCTGTGGAGTTTCGACTCTCTTCTGTATGAGCACAGGCTCACTTGTGTAGGGTGACGATGTTGATACCATCTTGATAGTTTCTGTGTGTACCAACTGAATGTTCATTCGGTTGAAATCGATGCATTAGTTACCTGATCGTACGAACTGCCGAGTCGAGAAAGTGAACGTGTCATGAACTGACTAGATTGGCCTCAAGACTGGACAAGGTGGATTATTCCATGAACATCTGGTATTCTTCATCGAGACCCTCCAACTTCTCCAGCCTCGGACATAGAGGCGTCAACAGTGGAAGTGTTTAACTTTTCAACAATTCAGTAGATTCTCTCGGCTCTCTCTGCCTAGGTCACCATCATGGTCGATATCATTATCATTTAGCCTTATAGATCCTTTTGTAACAGTTCCACTCTGCGATAACTCTGTTGTACTACCACCAATGCTAACTCTTCTTTTATGACTGGTTTTTTTTCTTAATTTCCATTATTGTTTTTTCAACCACACCCCTCCATATTCCAATATTTGCAGACTTCCTAAATTAATACTAGATAGTCTTACTCTTATGCTAATATATCTATTTATTATGACTATTGAATTATTATTATCAGAGCTCTATTGATAAATTTTTAATTTTATTATTATTATTATTATTATTATTATTATTTTTTATTCTACTCTTCGAAAATATTATTAATATATTTAATTGTGACCTGTATACTATTATTAATTTAAATTATTATTTAAAATAAATAAATAGATAAATAAATAGATTAGATAATATATTTAATTAGGATCAAAAAATTTAAATAATCGTTATAGTAATATAAATAAAAGAGGAAATTGAAACAAAATAATTCAAATCTTACACAACTGTAATAAGAACCCCCACACTCACCTTCAAAATACAAACAGTAATTATTTATTCGTTTGGGGTTTGTCATTAATATTTATTTTTTTAATTATTATTGAATATGTGTTGTTTGACAATATGAAACCATTATTACCAAGAAAGTAATTATTTTAGAAAAGTTTTATTTATTTAATAAAATTACAAAATAATTTTTTATTTTAAATACAAATTAGAATATGATACAAGAAGATTAAAGACTGTATAATTTTGATTATTTAGGGATATGATTAACTTGGAGAATATATATACATATCAAACTTTAGAGATATAAAAAATAAATATCTATCTATATCATTGTTTATAATTATTATATTGATTGTTATTTTTTATTACTTTTATATTTTTAAAAACATTGATGGGACCATAATTCTAATGTGTGAGGTTTTGGATCAGGTGGAATGATGCCATCCTTTGGGAATGCCGGTGTCATCTCTAACATGTATAGTATTTTGAAACTTTGTAGTTGCTCACCTTCACCTTGGTGTCTGCCATACCAATTCCATTCTCTGCCAGAGATAACGACCATAGAAAAGTCTACGGTCCTTGTGATAGGAACCTTCGAGATTCATGAGGAACTTTCTCCAACGCTGAGTTGGGAACATAGCTTGAGACAAGTGCTGGCTTTTCATAAATCAATTTCTATGCCACCTCTAAATATATCTACCACTTTACCGCTAGT
>RCNN01000221.1:0-67987 GCA_003667245.1 Heterostelium multicystogenum | reverse complement strand
ATCTCTACCTCACTGGAGAGCTCTCACATCACGAAATCCTCGAAGCATGTGCCAAAGGAAACTACGTAATCGTTTTGTGATCACTCCAACACTGAACGTGGATACTTATCGACCTACAAATCTTTAATTCAATCAAAACTCTCAAATGTCGAAATCATCATCTCAAAGAGAGATGCAGATCCACTTTGTTTTATTGTGTAAAATAAACTTCTCAATGAAACTAAACATGAGCTGATAATGTTATGAATATAGTGGCGGACTAATCTAATTTTATTTAAATCATGTATAAATAACTGAGTAACAGCATTGAGATGCTGGCTAAGAATACAATGTTGACTTGGATAGTAGCGGCGGCACTTGGTCCAGATTGCGATTCAGAACCAGTGGTCACACTAGTGGTCACACCTGAGGTAGCACCTCCAGTGCTTGTGCTGTTGTCTGCGCCTGGAATGGCATTTGGTGCGCATGTATTGTCGTCTGGACAATTGATGGTGGTACTGCTGGAGAGAACCAATTGTTTTACCAGCTGGACAGTCATTCCACACACCGTTGAATTGAACTTGGAGTTGCTGACCATTGCAACGTTGTGGACGACATCCATAACCACAGTCGATGGTGTCAATTGCTGTGGGAAGCAGAATGAGTTTTTGGACCGTTGACTTCACCTTCGTAAGTGGTTCCACGAGAGGTGTCCGAAACAATATTCGTTGATGTATGGCATACTCCATACACAGCAATCAAATACAGCGGTACTTCCACATTTGGTTGTGTCAGTGAAATGTTGACTTGCATTTGGTAAAATTTGAGAACTAGTTGACATTGAGATATATCCAATAGCTGATCTAGTTGCGGAGCAACCGACTTTACCAATTTTGAGTTGACCAATATCCTTCACGGCTCCAAATTTCAGGAGTGCAGATTTTTTCAGCAAAATCACAACCCATACCCTTACCCCAATTTGAAGATTGGGCATCAGCAACATTAGTAAGACCATACCATCCAGAATCTGTTTTTTATACATAATAATATTATTAGGAATCAATAGTAAAGGAAATGAAAGACAAGGGTACAATACATACCATAGAACAAACCAAGAGTCAAGTTAGAAAGTGGTGCAACTGGTCTAGCATATCCAAGCATCAATTCTAAAGTAATGTTAGAGATTTAATAGATATTCAATGGTACGATCTTGAAATACTAACCTTCACCAATCTAGTGGATTTCCAATGAGATCCAGCAGTTCCTGAACCACCAATGTTTTCAAGCTCAGCTCCAACGAGAGTTGGGCAACCAAAGTGAGTTCTGGCAACGCTTAAGACGGCTGGAGAATTCAAAAAGTATCTTGTGTATGGGAATGAGACACCAGCTGGTGTGGTAAAAGTAGTTGTTGTAGTTGCTCTGATAGGGGTGCTGTATGGTTGACCAGTGGAACGATTCAATGAAAATAGTTGTACATAGAACCACTGAAACCAAGGGAATGAGTGGCTTCATGGAGACCGACACGGATGAACTGGTTCCATTTGGCTTGATTTGCTTGACGGTAGGTTGCATTGGTGAAAGGTGAGAAATAGGATGGAGCGAAGTTGATGATACCGGCAAATGGTGACTTGTTGTCACTGTGTTGGAGACATGAGGCGGCATAAGCAATGGTTCCAGAGCTAGAAACTGGGTGAACAGACACATAGTTGATAAAGTCACCTTCGAATCCACCTTCTGATGCCATGATGTAGTCCTCAATACAGGTGAATTGTTTTGTAGTAATGAGTTTTTGAGTGGTCCAGTGACTGTGAGGAATTTGGAGAACGATGAAGAAATGAATGGCAAAATCTCATCAGTGATTAACTTTACCAATTCAGGTGTTAAGATATCGGCTTTGGTACAAGTGTAGGAAGTACCATCGAGGTTGACAACTTGGTTAAACATTGTAACAGGTTTGTGCTTCATTTTGGTATAAATAGGTGGTGTTGAACACGATTCTAATTGGACGAGTGGCGACAGTTGGATCGGCCATCAAATTTCTATGTTTCCGAGAACAACTTGACGTTGTTTGTTGATTTTGTCGTGAATACAGTTGTGACCAACCAACTCCTCGTCGTAGTCGTCACCACCAGCATTAATAGTTGTCTGACCGTCGAGGGTATCTGGCGAGATGGCCAAGCAAAGTGCGGAGCATAACAATACAATAGTTGCAATAAATAAATAAGATTTAAAATACATATCTTGATAAATATAAATTTATCTGTTTGTCAAACAGATAGATAGGTAAAGTGTAAATGTCAATAATGTAGAATCAAGTTGTTGATTTCTTGATTGTTGTTGGAAAATCTAACTTGACAATCTTCCAAATTATAAATCCAATAAAAATAAAACTAATCACAAAACAACAATCAAGGCATACACGATGGTTAGAGTTGATCAAGTGGTTTTTCAAAGTATGGTGGATTTAGTAATTAAGACCAAAATTTTCAAAACTTAAATCTGAGGGATCGATCGTGCTCAATGTGCCCACTTTTTGGATTTTTTTTGATTTTGTAAATTTGAACTGGGGTGTAGCGCGACCACTAAAGTTTGCATAAAAAAAGCCAACTTTAACTTCTTTATGGTTATTCATGTGATCCAAGGTCGTGGTTTGTATCCCCAATTTATCTGTGATGGGGCATTTGATACTCTAGATATTTTAATAAATTTACGGTACAATGATAAATTATCTCCTTCTGAAATTCAGAAGTATCATTAATTTGCGAAGCCATTACTTTGTCGTGCCAGGGTAATCATCCAATGTGTGATGTTGTCCTGAGATAAAATAGGGTGATTGTTTGTTTGATCAAACTTTAGAAGGTACAAGGACCTTCACAATTTCTTTAGGCTTAATAAACTCGAACACATTGTGTTGCGATGTTTATTTTAAATAAATAAATAGATAATTAATAATAGGGTTGATAGGATAAGAAATTAAATTGGAATGTCGAGGCTGTTGAAAGTTCATCGGAATTGGTGCTCTTGTCCCAAGGGAAAGGATTGGGTGTGCATGCATAGTCGTTTGGACAATTGATGGTGGTACTGCTGGAGAGAACCAATTGCTTTCCAGCTGGACAGTCGTGCCATACACCATTGAATTGAACTTGGAGTTGCTGACCATTGCAAACGTTGTGGACGACATCCATAACCAACAGTCGATGGTGTCAACTGTTGTGTGAAGCAGTATGAGTCGGGACCGTTGACTTCACCTTCGTATCTGGTTCTACGCGAAGTGTCGAAGCAATATTCATTTGCCATTGGCATACTCCATACACAGCAATCGAAAAACTGAACTACCTCCACATATAGATGGAGTAGTGAAATGTTGACTTGCATTTGGTAAGATTTTACCAGTATCTATCCAATTAGCATATCCAACTGCAGTTCTTGATGCTGAACAACTTGTTGATTTGTTGGCTGGCCAATATCCTTCACGGCTCCAAATTTCAGGAGTGCAGAGTTTATCAGCAAAATCACAACCCATATTCTTTCCCCAGGTTGATGACTGTGATTCAGCAACATTAGTAAGACCATACCATCCAGAATCTACATACATTACGATTATTAATATGAAGTCGATGTCAAATTAAGTTTAGAATAAATTTACCATAGAATAGGGCAAGAGTTAAGTTAGAAAGTGGTGCAACTGGTCTAGCATATCCAAGCATCAATTCTACAGTAATTATGTTTTTTAAATTAGTTAAATCCTTTTTAAAGTTTGTAATTTAAATAATACCTTCACCAAATCTAGTGGATTTCCAGTGAGATCCAGCAGTTCCGGCACCACCAAGGTTTTCAAGCTCAGCTCCGAGAAGTGTTTGACAACCAAAGTGATTTCTGGCAATATGAAAGAACATTTGGTGATGTAATAAAGTGTCTTGGATATCTAAATGATACACCTGCAGGTGTAGTTAATAATGGTTCAATAACGGTTCTTATAGAAGATGCGTAACGCTGTCCTGTTTCACGATCAATAAAATTTTGAATACATGGAACTGCTGAATCCAAGTGAGTGAGTGGCTTCATGGAGACCAACACGAAGATATTGGTTCCAGAGAACTTGGTTGGCTTTACGGTAGGTTGCATTGGTGTATGGTGAGAAGAAAGATGGAGCGAAATTGATAATTCCTGCGAATGGAGCGAAATTGTCACTGTG
The DNA here is from genome assembly GCA_003667245.1 of Heterostelium multicystogenum. Classification (NCBI taxonomy): domain Eukaryota; phylum Evosea; class Eumycetozoa; order Acytosteliales; family Acytosteliaceae; genus Heterostelium; species Heterostelium multicystogenum. Next base: position 63,813 of record RCNN01000221.1, on the reverse strand, counting down.
TTGGAGACAGGCAGAGGCATAAGCAATGGTTCCTTTGCTGTTAACAGGATGAACAGATACATAGTTGATTAAAATCACCTTCGAATCCATCTCTAATGTCCATGATATATATCTTTCGATACAGGTGAATTGCTTTTGCGTATGAGTTCTGAGTGGTCCCAGTGACTGTGAGGAATTTTTGAGAACGATGAAGAAATGAATGGTAAAATCTCATCAGTGAAGAGCTTGATTAATTGTGGCGTCAAGACATCTTCTGCGAGACAAGTGTATTTAACAGTAGGTTTTCCATAGTCGTCGTCCAAGTAGACGATTTGGTCTTTTTGGTAGCATGTTTGTGGCTCGTTTTTGGTCAAATAGGTGGTATTGAATACGATTCTAATTTGACGAGTATCAGTTGTTGGATCTGCCATCAACTTGTGGTGATCTGATAACAACTTGACATTACTGTTGATTTTATCATGGATACAATTGTGTCTGACAGATTCTTTGTCATCGCCAGTTGTGTGAATGGTAGTTTTGGCCATCGAGGGTATCTGGCGAAATTGCCAAACAACCCGAAGCAACAAATAGTACAACAACAATAGTAATAAATAATTTGTAATTATACATGTTTGATTTTAGGAAAAATTAAACTGACAATCAGTGATCAAGAGGGTCTGTTTTGTTTTATCCCAGACCTGGCAATTTGCAAAAAAAATATCCATTTTGATTTTACTAATAAAATGTACTGGAAACAACCCCAATCTTAGAATTGACATTTTTCAAATTTCGCATACAAAACCCATCTTACAAACTGTCAGATGCAGCCAAACCCAACAGGGACTGACTTTCGATTTTTCTAAAAATGATGTTTTTTTTTGCATTTTTATCATAATTTAGTGTTAAAAAATGTTCGATGAGATTCTCATTACAAACCTAGTTTTGATTTGGTTGTTGTTTTAGATGCTAAGATTTTTTGTTAATTAATTAATTATAATGTTAAAAATTATTAATAGAAACAGGCAAAAACGAGTAAATTTGGTTAAGATTGTCGAACTTTACCAGTGCACTTCAATCCACTAATTATTTTTTGAATTGCAAATTGAATGGATGTTTTAACATACCGAGGCTTATGTTTAAACCATTGTCTTCACCTTTTAAGATGAGTCAATTGACAATTGTTAAAATTTATATAATGATTATGATAAAATCATTTCAATGCCGAAGATGGGCTTGTACAAAAAAAAATCCTAAATAAATATCTGATCTTAAGATTGGATGGTCATACGTTTATTTGAAATAAATCAAAAGATTTTTTTTTGAGGTGGTTCTTCAATTTATTTATTTCTATTTGGTGTATCTGAAGGTATTTTGGGAATGGGCGGCAGTTTGGGAAGTCTTGACTCGGGCAGTTTGGAAAGTGTTACGTTGATTCTTAAAGTTGTTTTTGTCAAAGTTGGTGACTTCCAAGATGACTGATCTAATCTGTTGTATACTTTCATCTCTTTGGAGCTGCATTGAATTACGTTTGGAACACAACTTACATTATCCATAATCTCGTCTTTCAACTGCTTATAAATTCTTTTTCAATCCAGAGGTCGTTGATTTATCGATCTTTGTCAGAATTACTTGGAATGCAACTCTGTGTTCATCCAACAACTTCATTACCTCAATGTCATTCTTTTGTAATCCAACTCTGCTATCTACCAACAAAAATAATTTTGTCAACCTTAAAGTAAAGAAGGACAAGGTTAGTAACGGAGCAACGTTTTCCAACAAGCTCTGAACGGAATAATTATGTTACATACTGGTGTGAAGTTAAAAGATATTCGGAAATACTTCTTCCCCAGACGGAAGCTTTCTCTTTACTGACTTTTAGAATAACCATATCCTGGTAAATCTACCAACATTAGTTTATCCCAAAGTGAATAGAAATTAATTGATTTAGTACATCCCTAATACAAATCGATATTATTGGTTAGAATCTATGAATTGTTTTGTCTGTGTTGATTACGATAGTTACTGGTGTCTTTGATACATGTGCTAATTGATTGCCGAGAAGAGTATTTAGAAGTGATGATTTTCCAAACATTGGATCTACCAATGAATGCAATTTGTGGAAGTGGTGATGTGGGGTAGTCAGCTGATTTAATTGCCATCGTTACCAGCTTTGATTCATGTGAGAAGAAGTAGTCCTGCGAATCTGAGTACTTCAGGATCGTATCGTTTCTTGAAGTCGAGATTCTCTATCAGTTCTTTGGGTATTTTCACAGCGGAGATCTCTTCAGTGCCCTGTTCAATCATCAATCGCTTTCATTTGTTCTTCAAACTCAATTTCGCTAGGTGGTGAATTCTCATCGACAAAGTACTGTGTACTCATAATCTTCTCTGGGTCTACTTCTTGGTTTTCGCTTGACTTTATGTTCACGCTGTGCCTCTATAATCTCTGATTTGTGTAAACTTTATATATGAATCTTTCAAGAACTTCTTCTTGGCTGGTGGGTCTGCGGGATTGCTTATGATTTGCCGCACGTAGAGCAGTGAAGCTAGAGCTAAAGTAATGACACCTTCTGATTGACTCGCATACTATCCTGTTACCAAATCTATTTGCAACTATCATCCTGATTGATTGGTTATGAACAAATATAGTAAGTAATAAGATATGTATCTAAATTTCTCCCCTCTGCACCAAAACTGATTCGTTTTTTTAATTTAATTTATTTTTTATTAATATTATCACTTTTGCTGCATTTGATTTCGTTCGTTTTTTTGTAGGAACATAAACACCTAATTAGTTGTATCTTTTTGTTGTTGAAATTGAATTAGATTAGAAGAATGGCTAAAAGAGGAAAGACCCCTAAGGTCACTACCACTGCTCAAGATGAAGTTGATGAGGATGAGGTTCAGGAAGAAAATAGAACAGGTACCGGAAGATGGTGGAAGTGATATAGAAACAGGAGATGAAGATGAAGAAGTAGGTTGTTTACTAGTATAGCTTGGCGTAGCTGTCACGACCTTTATTTAATGATAGAGATTAATGAATTGAATTTGGTACTCAATAGTTATATGAAGGTGAAGAGAATGAAAGATGGAGTTAGACATGGTCATGGAACTTTGTATACTGCTGAAGGTTTTATTATGGAAGGTCAATGGGTAAATGGAGTATTGAATGGACCTGGTTCATTGATTTACGATGATATTCTAATTGAAGGAACCTATGTTGATGGTGAATTCAATGGAAAATGTAAGGAATACACACTTGAGAGACTCTGTACATTTGAAGGACAATATAAAAATGGTGAAAGACATGGACCTGGTATACTATACAATGTCGTATGTACTCGAGAATATCGCAATTACGATTCATTACTCATTAATAATTGTTAAAGGATGGAAGTAGAATAGAAGGAACATGGAAAAATAGTATTTTGGGTGGTGAATGCACATTCTTCTATCCAGATGACAGATTCTTTATTAAAGGCACATGGAAGGATGGTGAATTTGTTAAAGGAAATGTTGGAGTATCAAAGGATATGGGTTTTGGACATTAAGTCGTTCATCCCCAAGACACTCGTCAAACGTGATGAGGCAAACAGCCACAGGATATCAAGCGAACCCACCCTGGCCGATGCATTCGAGCAGTATTATTGCTATGTAAAGAAATCAACTATTCCAAACAGTGGAGAAGGTCTGTTCGCGGCAGTAGATATTCCAGCCAATAGACTTGGTAATCCTACTACAATGGATTGAGAATCGACCCAAAAATTGCAGACGATCGTGACTGGTCATTCAACTCCAACACAATGTACCTCGACAAAGAACTTACATTGACATTCCACCCGAATGGTCCAGCACTGAAAAATATAAGGCGTCCCTAGGACACAAGGCCAATCATTCAAAGCCCAATAACACAGTTTACAGACCTTGCTACCATCCAAGATTCGGTGATATCAAGTGCATCCGTTCGATTGTACCCATAGCCAAAGATCAAGAGATCTTTGTGGACTACGACTACGAAGAGAAAGATAAGCCCCAATGGTATATTGACTTGGAGAAGAGTACTGCTGCCACCACCAACAACAAACAGCAACAACAGCAACAGCAACAACAAAAGCAAAACTAACGAAACATCAATTCTACCGCCAAAAAAGGCCAATGCAAACTCCAATTCCAATACCGACTCGAACTCCAATGCCAAAAAAAAAGATGAAAACAAAGAAATAAATCTGGCGGTGATTGTTGATGCAAATAGGGTGGATCGATCTAAATGTTTATTGAGACATAGGTTGTTAACATATCTTTGAATCGTATCTATATTTTTCTCTGTTTATATGAAATATCATTTTGCCATGTAGAAACATAGGTGACCAATTGATCACGATCTTCACAGCTTAGCAGAGTATCCAAAATGGTTTTCTTATTCGCCAATGACCTACAATACATATCTACAATATCTTTAAAGTAATTAACTTTTCATTTATTAACCAGCCGCTAGTTAGTAATGCCTACCATGAACCTTGCTTGATTCCAATATTTAAACTTACTAAATCTTAAAATCATATTATTATTATTCTTATTATTAGTATATTTTAATGCTAAACTATTCAATGATTCTTGTTTCTGTTGTAATTTATCTTTTATTGCTTCCTACAAATCATTATGAAAGTAATCAATCAATCAATTAATCATTGGAATGAATACTGATGTTAGTAGAAGATTGTGTATGATTTACATTGATTTGGTATTATGATAGGACATACCAATTCACAATAGCAACTGAATAGTAGTTGAAATTGTTTTAATATTTGACTTGTACATTGTGTTCTTTATTTGATTCTGTAGTATGACATTGTTCTTTATTACATTGTTATTCCAATCGGTAAGATCGAAATAAATCAATTTCAAATGATTATTTACAAGCGTATTTGCTAGCTTTGTACCTTTATCTCTGTATATGACCCATTGCTTTTCTAGTTCATTATAACTATCGAAAACAACTTAATATTTCATCCATTGCTTCATCTACATAGAAATCTACAGTAATAACATCGATCAATCAATCAACATCTGTAAAAAATAGTAATCTAATTTTATTTAGATTTTCTTGAATGATTCATTTCCAAATCTGAAAAGTCGACGATTCATACATTAGCACTTTGATCATTATTAATAATTTAAGCTGATCAAAATACTAAATTTGTAAATAATAATAGTATTTCGATTAACATATGTTATAACATGTTAAATTCAACATCATCATATTTAAAAGTAACTTCACAGCCTACAAAAAGATTGCTTACATCATCATCATTATCATCTTTAAACTGCAATATTAATAATAGGAGTAGAAAATGTATTATAAACTCAGATCACCTACAATCTAATAATAGATATAAATATTTAGTAAATCTAAATAGCAATAACAACAACAATGTAACATCGATATTAGATATCATCAATAAAACCAATAATAAATACAATCATAACTCAACTAAATTCAACTTTATTTGTAATAATAATCTGCTACAACAACAACAACAAAGAAGATTCTATCAATCTAATAATAGTAGTAGTGGTAATAATAATAGCAATGGAACAGGAAAATCAAAATCATACATGGTCATTTCAAGTTTGGGAATTGTATCGATTTGTATAGGTGGTTTGTTTATTTTTAATTTTGGAAGTGATGCTCAACTTTTGAATGTGGTCCACTGCCAAGATGCAAATGCTGCAGTGGTCGATCATGTCGTGCTGGACGCCAATCAAGTCGATGATGTCATTCCAATCGATATCGAGAGCGACATTGTGGTTCAAGAGCTGGAAAAACAGCTGACCAGCAATCAGATTTTCTGGAAATTGATTCGCTCAGACATCTGGGTGATGTCTCTGGGCATTGTGACCGCCCTTCTTTCGTCATGGGTCGGCATTCAGCTGCCAAAAGTATTTGGAAATCTGGTGGACTGCTCTAAGCGTGGCGAATCCCTCAAAGAGCCAGCTGTCCGTGCAATTGCCGTGCTCTTGTTGCAGGCCGGACTCAGCTTTATCTCAACAACACTCATTTCAATTGTTTGCGAACGTTATACAACTAATCTCAGAAACATGCTATATGCTCACTTGCTCGAGCAAGAGATTGCATTTTTTGACAAGAATTCCACTGGAGATCTTTTGAATAGACTTTCCGCTGATATACAGTTGGTCCGTTCTGCCCTCAAGCACTCGGTCACACTGGGTGTTAAGTCAGCTGGTCAAATTGTGGGTGGTGTTGTTTCTCTCTTCCTCATATCGTCGCATCTCTCCATGATAATGCTGACGGTCCTCCCAACTATGGTTGGAATAGGTACTTTCTATGCAGCACATTTGAAGCGCCTTTCCATTAAGGCCCAACAAGCAAATGCCCAGACCACAGCAATGGCACAAGAAGCTCTCAGCAACATCAGAACAGTCGTCGCATTTGCCAGTCAGGATACAGAGGCTGCACGCTTTGCACAACGTTCAGAGGAATCGCTGAGCCTTGCAACTGATGCAGGTGTCCAGATTGGTATATTCCAAGGAGTAACTTCCCTTGCATTGAATGCCGTCAGTTTGCTCGTCTATTTGGTACGGTGGAACCTTGGTATCTGCTGGTACAATAAGCTCAGGACAATTGACATCTTTCATACTCCATACCATGTCCATGCAAAACTCATTCAGTCAACTATCAATCCTCTTCACACAGCTCTCTAATGCATCCGGTGGAATGTCGCGTGTTTACAGAGATGTTGAATCGTCCTACGCTCATTCCTCGCCGCCCAGGTTTTAAGCTTGTAAACCTCAAGGGTAGAATTGAATTTGTAAATGTTGGTTTCCGTTATCCTTCAAGAGAGCATATCCAGGTCTTGAATAAGCTTAATCTCACAGTGAAGCCAGGTCAAGTTATCGCTCTGGCTGGACAATCCGGTGGTGGAAAATCTACCGTGGCTGCTCTACTTGAACGTTTCTATGAGGTTAATGAAGGTGAGATTCTCATCGACGGTGTGCCAATCACACAACTATCGGCTGACTGGCTAAGAAGCAATATTGGTATCGTAAATCAGGAGCCAGCACTGTTTGCAACAAGCATTCTCGATAACCTTAGATACGGAAGTCCCAACGCCACACCAGAGCAAATTGAATCTGCTTGCCGCCAAGCCAATGCACACAACTTCATTGAGTCATTCCCAAATGGCTACAATACAATGGTTGGTGAGAAGGGTGTCCAACTATCAGGTGGACAAAAGCAGCGTATTGCCATTGCCAGAGCAATTCTTAAGAACCCGAAAATTCTGATTCTCGATGAAGCCACCAGTGCACTCGATTCAGAAAGTGAGGGATTGGTGCAAGATGCACTCACCCATCTTATGGCAGGACGTACAACAATAGTTATAGCACATCGTCTCTCTACAGTACAGAATGCCGATGCCATTGCCGTCATTTCCAATGGAAAAGTTGCGGAGTTTGGTAATCATTCACAATTGATGTCCAAGCAAGGATTATATTATAATTTGGTTCAAAGACAACTACAACAACAATAATATAATAAAACCATACAAAACAAGATATATATTAGTCTAAGACTATTTATTTTATTATTGTTTCAAATTTGTCCACCCCAAGTTGGTTTGATGGATTTGGCGCCAATTCTGATTTTTCAGAAATAAGTTTCCCTAAATATTTTGACAGAAAAGGATCTGTGAATTACTATTTACTTTCTTAACTTTATCCTCACATATTTTAAATAATATACAAGATGTTAAAAAGAAGTCTGGATAAAGGTCAATCAGATCAACTTACTAAATTGGCTTGTGTTGAGCCCCAATTGGTCGAAAGAATCAATACGAATTCATTTTGGGATGAGGTCGAAGATCACGAATTTTCTTATAAAGACTTCCACCTTCTATCTAAAGAGGCACCTCTTAATGAACGGCACATTTCTATATTCAGTCGGTTACTCCTATCAAAATATATCACTGATGAGAACCATCACCTCTTAAAAAATCTTAGGATATATCATCCAGGTACCTTCAATGTTTTCGGACGATGGCATTAGTACCCAAAAGTTGGCAGCTTTCCAGAGATCAATAGATAGCAGATACGACATTGTATTTGTCCCAACTTACAGGGATTTCCACTGGTTACTGGTTGTAGTCTTGGTTAATGGTAATCATCCCCGAAGATCATTCATAATTGATTCACAACTTGATTCAACCTATAAGGATTTGGACGATTCGATTAAATCACACTTCTCCATCAATGAGAAAAGTCAACAAATTACATTGTTCCATGATACCAATCCATTTTCTTCTGGTATATTCACGCTGTTGTCACTCGAGATTTGGTTGAACTCTGCAATCAAGCATGTATCTAAATATCCACACCAAGGATATTTAAAAATTGACTATCATACTCACTATAAGGAGTTTAATACAATGAAATGGACAACATACAAAAAGAGGATTCATGGTCTATTATATAATCCAAGTGTATTCGAGCCATTCAATGATTACTTTGCCAAGATAGTAACTGATGTAGATACGTTGGAGAAAGACGAGAATGATGACAATATGGATGAAGAGACTGCGGATGAGGAGACTGAGGATGAGGACGATACAATAGTCAAAAGAGAGATAGTCGTAGAAGATAGGAAAGAAGACTATAAACAGGAGGTCGAAGAAGACAAGAGTGAGGAGAATCAGCAGGAAGTTGAAAAGAATTACAATCCAACTCTAGATAAAATCATGAGCAAGTTGGGCGAAAATGTCATCAAGGAATGGCACAAATTGCGACAATTAGTTCCACATTACGACCATACCTCTCTGGTTTTTATGATAACCGAATTCTCCAGCAAAAAAAAAATAGAACAAGAGTATGGTGTTGAAGGCCATTTATTAATTGCAGACATGATGAAACAGTTGATCCAAAAATACAAGGATCAAATTGACCAAGCCAAGAGGAATTACGGTCAGCCCAGTGAGAGAAAATTCCGCAACTGGATCAGTAAAATTGAACCGTACGATCATAAGTTTGCCTGTGAAAAACTTGTTCCCGCTGGACTACGACGACGATAAACGATATGTCCTGGTTACCTATCCTATGGCAAAGAATGTCAAGACCAATCAAATATTCAAGCCCATTTGGATCGCAGACAAATGTCTCGAAAAAATAGAAAGCAAAGTTCCGAGAAGTGCCGAGTATTTCAGAAGTAAATTCGCTAACCTATTAAATCTTCAAGCCAAAAACTAATTATAATTAAATAAACTTCTTGTTGTGATTAATCTTCAAATAACCAATTCTAAATCATCTAAACGTAATGGTTGTATTTTATATGTCATGAGTCATTTAATTGAAATGAATCTAAATTGATTGGATTTGCTGGAATCAGTCAGAAATATAAATGTCTTTTGGTTTAGTTTGGGTTTTTCGACCAACTCCCCCATAAACAAGGTATCAAAGTGAGAATCATACCTTTCATACTTTACAAAACATTAAAGATGTTATTTATATGAATACCGACATGACATGTGTGTTTATATAAATGGATGGTTATTTAAACAATCGATATTTCATTTATCCAAAATAACAAATAATAATAATAATAATAATAATAATTTACCAATTTACTGTTAATATTAAATAAGATTACTAGAAAATGAAGATTAACATTGGCAATATTGCACTCTTTTTAGTTGCTCTTTTACTGATTTTCAGTTGTACATCCGCCGTAGAATGCCCACTCTTCATTCCTGTATGTGAAATCGGTACCAGACTCGTTTACCACCAAGTTGGAGGTTGTGAGATCCCACAATGTGTCCCATGTCCAAGAATTGGTGTAGTAGTTCACTGTGCACCAGACGAGCACATCGAAACTACTGGTGGACAATGCCCAACTTCACACTGTGTCAAGAATGCCTAAAGTAATTCAATGTATACATTCGCCCTCTATAATCGATGAGCCCTAAAGTAATAAAGTATTCTACTGAATAGAAGCTATCTAGTACTGTTTGTATACTTTGTTACTTTCTTGATATCTTGTGCAACTATTATGATTATTGTTTCATCAATATTTTTATTCTATTTGAGTATTACACCTTCAAATGATTGTAACACTACAAGTTCGATTCGAAATTAAACACTCAAAAGGTAGAGTTAACTAAATAGAAATATAGATCTAACTATTGTATTCCGATTTATCTTTGAGATATATAAGCATTGGGTTCAATCACAAAATATGAAAATGTTTTTATTCATCATTTTTTTTGAGAGGATATTTTTGTAATGTAAGGTTTCCGAAATAAACGCAACACATTCATGTACAAATTAATAATTTTGGTTTTTATGAATATATTGGTAATAAATTGATGGTATTGACATGATACACAGGACTCAGGTATTAATATTGGGCTTTATTGAGAAGGATACCATTTCTTATGATCAGGTATCAAAAATCTATTGTGAATTGCAGCAGAAATAGTGTAGTTCATTTGATGTTTTTCAATAAGTGCATTTCTATTTGAAGGTGGATATCTGAGCTTCTCTCTACATATAGCCATTATTTTAATATCTTTAATTGCATTTTCAACAAGTGTTCTCACCGATGAGAAGGCTCTCCCCTGGTGTCCATCTTTCGGAAGTGTGAAAATATTCATATCTTCCATTCCACTGAAACCTTGATCTCCAATAACCAATTCATCCTCCAGATGCCACGTGTATGGCTCTAGACTTCTACATATGAGATTGTCATTAAAAGAACCAGGGTAAGATTGAGACAGGTAAAGTACTCTTTTGTATTTAGGCGAAATTCCGACTATTATGTTGATTGAATGCTGTTTCTTTTTAGTGGAGTAAAGGTCTGATTCTATCAGAGTATCTTGAGTTGATTCACAAGGTTGTTCCGTTCCATCTAATATTAATGAACAAGAATTCTTTAAAAAGGGAATGTCCAATGATTCTGACAATCTCAACTCTCTAGTTCCCATAGATATAAATTTTTTCATAATTTGATATAGATTTAATTGGAATCTATCTATTCTTGCTCTTAGTGTAGATTCTGGGATTTGAAAGATGGATGCTATAAATCCATTTGTAGGATAATGTCGGATATGTAATAGTACAATTACTAAACATTCATCTATACTTTTAGCTTTTGGGTGGTCTTTCAAGTACATATCTTTAATTACATTAAAGTGATCCTTCTCAATACCAAACAGACTTCGAAAATATATTTCTTTTTGATTCAAGACATACCTATAATAAACAGGTCTAATATAATTATAGGTTAAAAAATGTTTATTCCTTGAATATGGTCATATTATTACTCAGTTTTCTTTCTTCCTCTTGTTGATCTCGTTGGTTTTTGTGGAGTAGAAGATGGTTGTATATCTTGCGAAGGGTCTTCTTCCACTTCTTCATCCTCAACTTCTTCATCTTCATCTTCATCCTCTTCATCTTCATCTTCTTCATAGTCTCCAGTTTCATCCTCTTCATCTTCATCTTCCGCTTCAGCACGGCTTAATTTCCTTGCTCCAGGTGATTCAGTTCTCTTTTGTTTGTTTGGTGTGTCCGATTTATTAGCTTCTTTTCCTCGCTTGAGTTGTTTTTGACCCTTGGATTGATCTTTTTTCTTTGCTCCTTTTCTACCAGATACAAAGTATTTGATCAGATATCTAACAAGATGGGATGCCTTGCAAAAAGGTACTGAGCCACCATTATTGCGAATCCAAATACCATCTCTATAGTTTTCTATTGGGGCTTCACAAACATATTCTGTTTCTAAGCTTTTTAAACCATTACATCAGTCGTCAACTTCACCTCTGTTCATTTCTTCTCGGACCATATTAAACATTCTTTGGCTGTTACTCTCATTGTCTGATCCGTATCGTAGGAGATCTTCCTCCGGGACTTGAGTCTCTAGGCTTAGATTACAATAATATTCTAAAATTTTTATTGTATCGCTTGATTTTAAACATTGCTTCTTGCAAAATAACAAAGTCTTGTTCTTGACATTAATCAATGGTACCCTGGTGGTGCCCACTTTCTTACTATTACATATGACACACATCTTTCCACATAGTTTGGAGGCAATATCTGCAGGAGTATCTTTTGTAATTTCTCTTATTTGAGTTGCAATTGAGTTCAAAGCAGTGGAATTATTAGCGTTGACGCTGAAGGCTATTGTTGTTGCTTGGTTTTCAACTCTGGTACTCTGACTAACTGTATTGTTGAGGATACTATTTGATCCTGTTAAGGATGAGGGTTTGGGTTGCGTGAAGTTATAAGGAGCTTTTTGAGGATGTTGGCAAAGACCGTTGCAATCCATACATATGCACATTCTTGGAATGCGATTATCATCACAATAACTGCATAGACAGATAAATATATGAGACATATATAACATTTGTTTAATATATGAATCACAGAATACACATTTAATATCATTCATCTTAGATCTTCAACAAATCTTAAAATATAAGAATAAAAAAAAGGTCCTTATTTATATTTGGTTGTAAAAGGCTTTATAGTAGTTAAATGTCTATAGATAAATGTAATATTACCTTTACAAAAAAAAAGTAATCTGTACATAAATGTACATAAATAAATATAAAATTTAAGAAAATTTCATTTAATTTTGAATATTTTGATTTATTCAAACGAAATTGTTTGTACAATAACCGTTATTTTTTCAAATTTGAATTCTGTACTGTGGTGTATTGCGTGTGTCACCGATGAAAAATATAATTTGCAATATTTCACGATAATCTTGTAAATCGCCTCTGAAGTCATCTCTTAGGATTCTTAGAGATTTCTTTAATCTATCAAATAGATTTTCTATTATTGCTCTGTTTTTCTTTTTGATACTCTCTATAACTTGCTCATTTGGTGTTAGCTCCTCTTGATCCCGCACTTTTTTCGGTATTATAAAAGTCTGCGCTTCATCCTTATAAGACTTGTCACCAAGAATACGTTCATTCTCCTCAAGTCTAAATTTGATTGGGTTTAAAATTCCGGATTCTCTAGCAATATTTATATCACGAGTAGAACCTCCATAGAATTCTAACAAAAGTATTATTGTTAATATTTTGATGATCAGATAAATTGTGAATGATCAAGACATACCTTGAGATACCCAATGTATTAAACCATTGCTCACATTTACTGCTACCTCTAATTTTACACCACATTGTTTGTGTTTGGAGTTGTAATAATAGTCTTGGTTGTGTTTTGGTTTATTTATTGGAAAGAAACAAGTGTCTACAACACTGTAAATCTGAAATTCATTAATAACCAATGGGACTTGATCAAACCTTGTTGAAGGATCCTATTCGTTGATGAGAATTAATATACATAAATTAAAGTATACTAGTTGAGGAACAACAATTATAAATGCATACCCAAGGATTTTGTTGAATTAAACTAATAAGTGCGCTTATTGTTATTTTCATATATTTGTTGATTGTTTTCTGATCTAAATCGAAAACAATGAGTGTTGCTTGGTTGTTGGATAATCTTTCAAATAGTGGAGGAAAATCAATAAGTAGCGAAGTGGTACCGGTTTTTTCTCTGTTGATTGTTGATGAAAATATAAACGGGTGTATAGTTGAATAGTAGTATCTCTATCTAACCAATATGCAGATTTGAAACATTTATCCTCTTGCTGAAGGATCTCTTCAATAGTACTTATTGAGAATATGAACATTCTTGTGATGAATAGTATATTAATAAATATCAATATCAATAAATAGCGGAACAGTAAATATTAATTTTACGTTCATTTTCTTCAGATTGTGATCTATTTGTAGGAATGTAAGTTGTTTTTATATGACAAAAAAAAAAAATAAACTGTTAATATGGCAAACGAGTAAAATGGACCTCTCATGAGATCGTTTTTATTGAATGACTTATTAAAATCCATAAGTAATAAAAAAAGACCTTATCTTCACATTTGTCAAGAGTCAAAGGGTTTTAAGGATACGGGTAAGAGTGAATACTTTCATTAGAGATATACCAGATTCAATTCATAAGACTCAAGATATTCAATAGTAAGTAAATTAATTTCTATTTTACTATTACTGATTTTTTCTTTCTTATAATTAATTAATTATAAGAAAGAAAAAATGTTATTGTTACTCCTCAACCAAAGCAAACCATGATGGAAAATCTCAGACCTTGGTAGGTAAGTATTATAATTTATCAGTGATATTATATAAAGTAACGTTTTTACAAAATGCAAAATTTGATGATCAGAATCCGATGTTTCAAACAGGTCTTTTTGTCAAAAGGGCATGATTCATTTCGATTAATTTAATATTCAGAAGTATAATAATGTTTTCAAGATTCTCTAGATATATCCCAAGAACTGCAGCTGCTTTCACTGCCACCAGAGCTTTCACCACTGCCTCAAAGTTCTCCACTCAACAAACTTCTAACACTGCTCGTTTCTTGAAGTATGCTGCTACCGGTGTTGCTTTGACCTCTGCCGCTGCTTTTGGTCTTGCCAACTGTGCCGATAAAGTATGTAGCGTCATAACCATTTTGTTCCAACTACATTTATTGATAAAGCTTACCCCCTCTTAGGTCCCATTCCAAGGTGTCCCAGGTACAAAGAATGAAAGAACCTTCATTGCCATCAAGCCAGACGGTACTGCCCGTGGTTTGATTGGAGAGGTTATCCAGAGATTCGAAAGAAAGGGATACAAGTTGGTTGCCATCAAGATCTTGCACCCAACCAAGGAACAAGCCGAGCTCCACTATGCCGACTTGAGCTCAAAGCCATTCTTCAATGGTCTCGTCAAGTTCTTCTCCTCTGGTGCCATCGTAGCTGTATGTAATATTAATCGTATTATTAACATTGACTTATAGTGTACTTACTTACATTACTATGAACTGTACAGATGGTTTGGGAAGGTAAAGGTGTTATCAAGGGTGGTCGTACTTTGATTGGTGCAACTGTAAGTACATCAATTTTCTGTTGCCAACTACAATGGTGTCATTTGTTCTAACACACAATAAATCTAATTACTACAATATAGGACCCAGCTCAATCAACACCAGGAACACTCAGAGGAGACCTTTGCATTGAGGTCGGTCGTAACATCGTTCACGGTTCTGGTATGTAGTTCACCAATATCAAAAACTAATGAATTCAAACAGAGGTACTAACTATGATTTAACAGATGGTCCAGAGTCTGCTCAACACGAAATCAAGTTGTGGTTCAACGAGAATGAATTTGCCGAGTGGAACATGGTTCAACCAGTCTACGAAAACTAAATGATTTATTTAATTATTAAACATATCTTTTGTGATATTACGCAAGATGTAACTGTAATTAATTAAAATGCCCATCAATGTTATTATGACCCATAATTCTATCATGAATAGATTGGATCTACACAACTAATTCCAATCAAAATTGCTCAGATCCTATCATTCATAATCGCTTCTTTCAATATTAACTAAGCCCTAATCTCGATCTATTCTTTGAGGACCATCAAGTTTAAGTGCTTTACAAACAGATTCAAGTGTTGGTTTTACACTCATCATTGTCGACTCTTGGGTCATCAACTATACATTCCTGGTTGCAACATATCAATCGATATTATAGTTTAATCTTTTAACTTAAAAAACATATCTTCTTAATCATCGACAAATAAGAAGAGAAGATTTTGCAACCTAGTACTCTGCAGAAATATTGTAACTTACTCAACCTATCAAGTTTAAACTCTCCCCAGCATTGTAATAATAAGAGGTTAATGTATAAACAACACGGCATATCAGCTTTTGATGATTAACTAAAATTAACAAAATATCAAATAAGTTAGTTCAGTTCAACGTCGATAACAGCAAGTACTCGATACTGTTAACTGATATATACGGTATTATTTGATTGGTAGAATAAACCCACACACATGAAGAATTCTGTTATAACTTTGGTACATACATCTTTGAAATTCATTAATTTCTACTCGATGGGTTATATATTTAGTGATTGATGATGATAGTAATGGTTCTATTATTATAGTGAATTTTCATCAGATTCAATTTGATTCTACTCCCAATTAGAGTAGTATAAACACTTCCATCTCTCACCACCATCACCACCACATTATTAGTAATAGATGGGGTCTGATGTATGAATGTGTTAATCCAATATGGTTGTGGTAGTAGTGGTTATTTTGATTAAGTTGATGTGTTTTTGTAGTGGATGGTTTAGTTTAGTGTGGAAAGGTAATTGCCAACTTGATGTGATGATAGAATATCTAACTACTGTATATCATAGGGATAGAGTATATTTTGGAAATTCGAGTCTGTATCAAATGTAAACATCATTTTAGAGTGTGGTATTGATGAGTTGAGTAGTTATATGTTCTAACTGGATGGAATCTATAATGAAATTACAGGATGGATCATCGTGAAAAAAATCATAAAATCCATTCTAATGGGACACTATTAAAAAGTAGTACTTCTATTATTTCATAAATGGTAAAGTAAGCACAGATATATATTGGTATTTATTTTAACTACAATAATATTTATATAAAATATATATATATTATCTTATCTAAAAGTTATAATCTGTATTTACAAAATTAGAGAGGTATCACATAGTGAACAGCTGGGTGTACTTGTTTAGTATTTTTTGGAGTTTAAAAGTTGAGTTTCCTCTTCATTTATAGATAATCCATTAGAAAAACCAATAGTGGTTGATCAACAAACCAATTAATATCATATAGTGTTTCCTACTCTTTTTTATTCTATATCTAGTAACTCAAGTGAAAAAAACAAATACCATCACGTAATCATCATTTTAATTTCCAACCCATTCCAATACCACTCTATTATAACTTCTAGTAACCAACATCACTCCTTAGTTACTATACTATCTTAAACTAAATATCTATTCTAATTATGAACTACAAATAATCTTTCCAATATATAACTAATATTTATTTTATAAATACCAAATTTAATACCAAAATCTTTAAAATTAATCAAATTGATTTTCCTTATTTTTTATTTAGAATCTTGTACATATATTTATCAATCTAAACAATTGTTTCTTATTTAATCAATAACAATGCATTTGATCAATTGCTCCATAGCAAATGTTTGTGGTAAACATGGATTGTGTGAAGAAGGCTATTGTGAATGTATAGCTTATTGGGAAGGACAGTTTTGCGAAACTCCTTTCAAAGAAGAGCTTGGCAATGTATTTATATTTTGGCGTTGCTTGTTCCTAATTTTCTATGGATCAACCTTTTTATTTTTATTATATAAATTCCTTTTCTGTGTAATTAAATTACATTCTATTATATCACTAAAACCTATATGCTTTTTACTTTTAATATTTAATACAATTAGTAAGTTTTATAAATTATTAGTTAATATCCTAGATTTAATTAAACTAATTTAAATTATTAATTTCCAGTGAGAGTTATTTATTTGGCATTGGATCCAATGTCACAAACACATTTAGTACCACCTATTTTCAATGAAGTTATAGGTGGTCTCGCATTGTATTTCATTTTTACATCATATTTATTGGTCCTTTTACATTGGTATGTATTATACACTTACGGAAGAAATTGAATTTATTACAACTTCTAACTATTTATTAAAGGATAAGTGTTTACCATCATGTCTTTTCAACTAGATGTCATAGAATATTGATTCCAATAACTAAAAGAATATTCTTTGTTGTCGATGGAATTTGGTTAGTTATTGAAGTCAGCATTCGAGTGTTTTATGGCTTGGAGTTATCGAATATTTACCATTTCAAAGGTGGATTGGCACTACTAAATCTAATAGATGCAATCTATATGTCAGGCATTGGATTTGTATTGTCATTCTTTTTCATGGTTTATGGTGCCCTAATATTTATTAGAATCAGAGATGCTCAATTCCAAAAGAAAACCAAAGAAAAAGTATTTACAAAAGTAAGTTATAAATTTAAAGGATATTCATATTATTGATACTTACCAATAATTATTATTATTATTAGTTAACATTTATTGTAACTGTTTTATCATGGACCTTTTTATTGGCTACAATATCATTAATATTGATCACTGTATTTGGTGCACAAAAAACAGCTTTTGGAGCAATCTTTTCATTGAGTGCACAATTTATTTTTGAAATAGTGTTAATAATTGAGATGTTTTATATACTAAAGAAAGAGGAAAGGAAATAAATATATATCCTATTTATTATACAAATTTTAAAATAAAATAGACTTACCCTTTGATTAATTTATAATTTGATTATTCAGAATTTAGAATAATTTGTATTATTAGGTTCATTTTATTGATTCTGAACTATTTATTTACCCAAAATAAATTTGACCACAAGAAAGTTAAAGTATGAGTTCTTTTTTGTGATCAAATAATAAAAAGTAATCAAGAGACTCCATTCTGCTACATTTATTATTTTTTGAAATAATTGGATATTTTTGTCCAAAAATTAACAATTTGTTGGGTGATGTAAATATTACCTATCATTGCATATCTGGACAAAGAAATTAGTTTTTTTAATAATTAGAATATGGGTTACACATTTGACTTAATTCGTTCATTCATTAGTTGATCGGTCAGCAAATATATATCTTAATAGTAGTAGTAGAGCTAGAGCAAGCGAGAGATAGATAGATGAGTAAGAATCATTTAAAGATTATATATGCAACTCAAAGTGGAAGCTCTCAGGAAGTTGCAGAGCGACTTTCGAGAGAGATTTATAATCAGATAGGCCTGGCTAATTCGGTTGTCGATGTGGAAAACTATGATTTTAGACAGCTGTTGCCCAGTGAAAAGACTGTGCTATTTGTGGTGTCAACACAGGGTCATGGAGATGTGCCCGACTCGATGAAAACCTTCTGGAGCTTCTTGCTGATTCGAAGCCTACCGTCGAATGCACTCGCAGGTTTGAAGTTCGCTGTGCTTGGACTTGGTGATTCGTCCTATACCACCTTCAATTTCGCATCAAAGAAGCTCAACCAAAGACTTCTATCGCTTGGTGCACAGCAGCTCATTCGTCGTGGTGATGCAGACGATCAACATGACCTAGGTATCGACTATGAAGTTGAAAAATGGACGAAAGAGTTAATAGAAAAGCTAACGGCACTATATCCTGTCGATCCATCTTTTACACCCATTGACAGGCTACAACTGTAAATACTACTGTACTGACTTCATGGCGAGCTGATAACTAACTTCTCTATCTACTACTACTACAGACAGCCAGCAAAGTATAACATCATTTACAGGAGTGAAGGCAAATCTGTATCATCTGTACAGCCACAATCTCAACAGCAACAGCAATATAAATCAACTATATTATTAAAGAATAAGAGAATTACAAATGTAGAATGGACACAAGATGTTAGACATTTAGAAATTGATATCCAAAACACTGGTTTAAAGTATGTTAACATGAATATTGGCTTTAATTGTAGTTTTATTAATAGAGTTGTATAGATATCATTCAGGTGATGTTGCATATATATTACCAAAGAATGCACCAAATTTAGTTGATGAAATAATAGGTTTATTAGGTTTCGATCCCGAGAAGCTAATCGATGATATTCAACCTAAAAATACAGACACCACCCAAAAGCCTGCTAACATCAAGTACCCAGTCAGTGTACGTGACCTATTCACAAGCTATTTCGATATCTCTGGCTCACCAAAGAGATACTTTTTCGAAACTACTGCAGTTCTTTGTTCTGGAATCAACTCATAAAGAAAGACTTCAGTACTTCTCATCTTCAGAAGGACAGGTTTGTATTCATCTCATGAATCATGAATTCATTTGCTAATACCGCGTTTTTACATGCGTATAGGATGACCTTAGAATATACAATCAAAAAGAACTACGAAACTATATTGACGTTATAAAGGAGTTCAAGTGCGGTGCTATACCTTTGGAGTATGTGTTCGACCTGATCTCTCCCATCAAACCAAGACCGTTTTCAATATCTTCATCACCTTTGGCCTACCCTAATAGTATACACATCACTGCTGGTCTCGTTAAGTACACAACTCCACTTAGAAAGCTGACCAGAATGGGTCTCTGCTCCAAATGGTTCCAGACGATGGAGTGTGGCAGTGAGTTGCTCATTTATATTAAAGCCAGTGGTGCCACACTGCCACGCTCTCTTGCAACTCCTATCATTATGGTCGGACCTGGAACTGGATGCGCCATTTTCCGATCATTTATACAGGAGAGAGATCAGAGGATAAAACAACTAGATCAACAGCAGCCGAACAAACAAGAGAAAATTGGAGATTCACTCTTTTATTTTGGCAACAGATATGCTAACATGGATTATCTCTATCAGGAGGAGTTTGAACACTACCGAGATGTCGGTCATTTGACTAAATTGTCTGTCTGCTTCTCACGTGAACAAGACAAGAAACACTATGTGCAGGATTTGATGAAGCTAGACTCAGATTTAATTTGGAAACTTCTGGAGGATGGTGCATATTTCTATATATCTGGATCATCTGGACGAATGCCCAAAGATGTCAGACAGCAGCTACTTTCCATTATCAAAGAAGGTTTGGCAAGCCAAACTCTCATCAGAAACATCAAGCGACGATTTAGACAAACAAGCAAACGACTATTTAACCAAACTAGAAAAAGATAAAAGATATACAACTGAAACATGGTAAAGCAAAAAAAAAGATGTAATATTAAATTTAATTTAAAATGCTATAGTTATTATAATTAGTGCCAATAGTTTATTCATGAAAGGTAATCAATCTAATAATATTCCATGATTTTCAATGTTGTTAACAAAGTCAATTTATCGTTTGTTTTTTATCAAATGAGCTGATTGAATTAAAGTTAACTGTTAGATATGGTATATATATCTACTTATTTAAAAATGTAGGAATACAACTTTAAATCAATCAAACATAAGCATGTGATGTAATTCAACTATCAAATATCAACATCATGGTCTATCAATCAATAATTATACCATACCATTGCTGTTCATTTTATTCTTGGAATGTCATGAATAGAAGATTTAACATACTCTCTTCAGGCAAACACATTCATCTATTCAAATGTTTATTTATAATTATTATTTGAATTGAGTTATTATAACAAGATATTGGTTGAACAAACTTAATTTAAAATACATATTAGTAATACCATTTATAATTTTGACATTCACCTACACACCCACACTTATATCTTGTTTGATGGCACACAGATATATCAAATTCGAGGAAAGAGTGTTAGATATATGATGTGGTAACAATTCAATCACTTGAGAATTCTTTATATAACATGTGTCAAAAATAAAGGAGAAGGTTATATGATGTACAATTTATATGCTGACATATTATATCACCAAGATTAGATTAGATTAATGTTACGCTAACAGATAAATTTAATATTAAATTTATAAACTGATAAATTAAAGATATATTGAGGATAATTGTAGACCAATTATATGTACTTATATATATAAATTAGAGAATAAATTACGATTTGTTAGTTCGATACTGGAACGTTGTATTTTTAATCTTGTTATAATCATTCAATTGATTGATTGATATAAACAGTGGCACACCAATATATATTCCTTTAAAACTGCAATTCATTTACTTATTACTCTATTTGATTGCTTAACAGATCTATCTATTTTTTAAAATACTGCTGAATACTAACATATCAGTATTTGTTTTTAATGAAGTATGATCCAATATTTTGTAATTTGAGTTTTGAATTTTATAATAATACTTATTCAAACGAATATTTTCAATAACTTCTTAGTTGAGATGAGAGCAATGTGATCACAGATACGTGATGTGACTAGTGATCTCGTTGATATCTACTTTAAATGACCTTTTCAAAAATTTAAAGAAAATAATCCAACTAATAATCCCAAATATTCAACCTGGATTCAGTATAAATAGTCGGTCTTTGATTGAGTTTTACATCATCAAACAAACAGAAATCTAAACTAATATATATATCCTAAATACTTAAACAACTTAATAAACTAAAATGATCTTCTGTAAGTATTAGCGAGGATAGAACTAAATTCAAGATTAACTAACTTTAAATTAATTAAGCATCTCTTGCTAAACTCGGATCTGCCCAAAACAACACAACTACCAAGAGCTCTATTGGAAGTGCCACTGGAGCCAGATCTTTGCAATCTTTCAATAATGCTGCATGTGCTACATGTGGTCACAACCCAGATATCCATGTTTTAGCCAACATTAATATTCTTGGTATCAACATCTTTGCTCACGCCGATGTTGATTTATAAACAATTACAACTTTGATCAGTTTTGAAATATTATCAATCCAGTATCTATCTTATAGATCATATCTTATGTAAATAAAACTTTATTATTATTTTAACAATTTCTCTTCATGGTATTCTTCGCAGAATTGAAGATCGATTTTAAGTCAATACGATTTCAATGAGAAAAGGCGAGTGAAATTCTGTGGAATTATTTCTTGGTTCTGTCAAATTTATTTTTAGTATAAGTCGTGTAAAAAATGAATCTATGGAAACGAATCATTCATTCTGAGTCTAAAATGGAACCAACGAACATCTAAGAATTTTATCAAAAAACAGTAACAAAAATGAAAAATCTAGTCGATTTTTTAAATTACATCACTTTGCACTAGAATTGGGGTAATCAGTTAGATATCGAGAAAAGTTGAAATATCAATCGTGACTTGTCAATCGTTTAATAAACTAGTTGTAATAATATTAAAATTATAGCAATAATCATGGACCAATTGTTGAATTGTGTTGTTGAAACCAAGAAAGGAATTAAGGTATATCCTAGAGTTGCTACTATTGATGATGTGGTCGATCTCACTCGTATCATCAACTGGGCCTACCGTGGAAAGGAAGGAGAGAACCCATGGACCACTGAGAAGCATCTTGTCACTGGACAGAGAATTAACGAAGCCGCTTTATCTAAGGAGCTCAGCTCAGATCCACTTTTAAAGACAATTTTCTTGGTCGAGTTGGTCGAAGAAAACAACGTCGATCAAAACCAAACCGAACAACAAAAGAAGAGAAATATTGTAGGAACTATTAAAATCGAAAGAAGATACTCTGGAAAGACAAGAGCGGTATGAATTGGAATGTTTGGAGTCGATCCATCACTTCAGAGCAGTGGCATCGGTGGTATTTTATTCAAGATTGCAGAGACTTATATTAAGAAGGTTTGGAAGCTTGACAGTGGTGTTTTGCACGTAATTTCAGTGCGTGAAGAATTGCTCAATTGGTACATATCTATGGGATATGCCAAGACTGGTAGATCATTCCCATTCCACAACAAAGACGATAAGCTTGACAAAGCAATAGTCGAAGGTTTACAATTTAACGAACTCCAGAAATCTCTATAATAATACTAAAATAATATGACTTATAATATAATATAATAATAGTATCACTAAAGACTTGTTTTAATGTAATAAAAGGACAACGAATGACAAGTATATACGAACAAGAGATAATATTATGTGTGTGCTAAATTTGCTGTTTGCATATGACTTGATGATCATATTTAAATTTTTGATTACTTAAATTAATTTACATTAGATTTAATTTAGTGATATATCTTTAAGTAGACATGTCCTTTCTTAATTGGCAATCTAGATATTATTGTGTAGTTTATAATATATTATTCATTCTTAGTTACTATTACTATTACTATGTGGTGCCTTACACCAAAACATTATCTACACAATACAATTAATATTAACGATTAATTAGATACTTAAAAGTGTATAGTAGTAACTAAATGATAGTAATGACTTAAAGTTAAGTAATGAATTAAGAGCTGTATTCGCTCATCTACAGATAAACTATAAATTTATAACATCATTGATAGCACCATATTATAATAATCAACTATATCGACATCTAAACATCATGCAGCAATCTATAAGACTATGAAGCAGATAGAAGTAAGAAAGCATTGTCGACGTATAATTAACAATGAAACCTATAGTTATCATCAGCTCATCATGTATAACAAACTTGCTATCATTAATACTATTATTATTATAATAATAATAATAATATATATATGATATTTATATATTTAGATAAATTGATACGTATCTATCTGTCGAAACATCTTTTAAAACCATAATACCACTAGACTAGAATAGCATCTATATTACAAATTACACTCCATTGTTAGATTAGTTTGGTGTGGTTAGGTTTGGATTGCTATTTTGTTTGTGGAGTGGTAACAACAAACTAAACCAACCCATTGATGAGTTCTGACTATTTAATTAATAACACACAACACACTACTTATTACCCTATGCATTGTCATTTATAATAATAATATTATAAATATTGGTAGTAGTCCTCATTTGGTAATTTTATTATTATTATTATTATTATTATCATATTATTAGCTATTAAAATAAATTATTAAAATAATTATAAATGTTCAGTCTTTGGCCATTTATCTGTTTCAATTCCAAGAGCTTGCGTCGAGATCTCACCCTGTTGTTGAATGGGGAATATGTTGATTTTATTTTTGGGGTGGCGACAACGGTGTTTGGCACATTCCTCTGTTCCTTTTACGTTTTGCAGTTCACTATAATATTAAAAAACATATTGCCATAATTACTACTCACTAGTGAGTTACTGCTTTATGAATAATAAACCGTGATTGGATTGCCTAGTAATCTAACCACATAATTTAATATATCTGTATGGCAACTATTGCAACACACTGCCCCTACAATAATGGATTGTCATTGCTATGTCAATGTCAGTGTTTGTGTAGTCATGACTTAACCACCATGCCGCCTGAATATGTTATGTTGGTTTTATGTGTAATTTTCACGACGCACCGGAAAATGAATGCATTTCAGTTTTCCAGATAAACTAAAATCTACCACACCTACAACTTGAAATGTATTGCCATGCTTCATAGCAAGCAGCTCATCTATAAATATTGGTTGGTCGCTAAAGTTTTTATTATCTCTTGAAATCTACATTTTTATTAATTCATTGTCCTATAATAATAGTAAAAATTATAGTTATAACAAAATTCAAATTCAACGGCAACCAAATCTTGTATAATCACTCCAGCCATAACATAGCGACCATCCACCAACAAAACAATTACCAGAAACTAAAAACTGCATACAAACAATTACTTCATCTTCAAACTTTATTTTTCTCAACATCATTATTGTAAACATAAATATAGACAATCTAATTCCTAACTTCCTCATTTCCCTTGCTTTACTCATTTTGTAAATTCATATTTGTACAAATAATTTTAAATTATTATTAATATTATTTTTGTTTTGAATTTGTTTTAAAGATATTACTATTTGTACTACTTCCATTCTATTGTTTAGTAATCAAATAATATTTTTGTTTTTTTATTTAATTTAAATCCAAAGTCTACAAAGTCTATCTATTGGAATTAATAGTTAGTAGTTTGGAACATTGGCTTGCACAAAAAGTTACCTTTAAAATTAAGAGTATTACTAAATTCCCCTTTATTCATAAAACAATAATAAAAGTAAAGCATTACATTTTTAAAAAATAATAATAATCATCCTATATATTATTGTGATACAACCTCAGTCATTAGTTATTTTTCAAGCAACATTAAGATTAAATATCAATCTTTATTTCAATTTTACTTACTTTCTCTTACCATCTGATATTGTTTTAAACTGTAGAGTACATAAATTAAACAAGTAAAATCTGTACCATTGGAAAAACAAATTGTAGTTCAATATACTATTTAAGTAGTAGTTGTGGATAGATCTATTTGTTCAAAATCAGATTAATGTAAGTTTAAATGCAACATAAACACAATTCATTTCATTCACTCTGGTAACTTAAGAATTGTATTCAAAATTGTTTGATGAATTGATTCAAATATTTTTTTTCTTTCCACATTTTGATATCTCTTATCATGATATATATTGCTATACCAACATCATGCTTTTGATAAATATTCCATTAATAAAATGGATTTATCCAGAAGCGCTACAGTTAATTAACTGATGAAAATAAATAACCATTTATAATCATTTACTTAATAATATAAAAGGAAAATGAAATCAACTCTTTTTTACCAAAAATGTACAACAATCCTTTCCTTCAAAAATTGTAAAGTTTGTTGTTGCTTTTGATTTTGTCGTTGTTCCAATTTAAAAAGTGAAAATTGGTTGTAAATCAGTTCAATTCCAAATTAATAGGTTGTTGTACTCACCCTCCCCTGTTCAAATCATTATAAGTTTTATATTACATTTTTCATAACCATCACTTTATTTAAAATATCCAATCATTTGGCTAATAATAACTGAATATTAATCTTTTAAATTAATATTCAAATCATTTACCAATTATCATACCATATCTCTACATGGTGATCACTTGTTTGGATAGCTTGATATTTATCATTTGTCAGTTGATATTTCCAATTGAATTGGTATCTACCTCATTTTCATCATCATATCTCAACACACATTAACACAACCCACACTTCTTTCCATTTCTCATTCTAACTTTTGAATAATCACAAATACATCACTCTGCCATCATAAGATAATTATTCTTCATGCATGAATTTACGATCACACCACTCTATCTCAACTTGACGTCAAGTCTTAAATAACCATATTTGGTTATTATCATGTTATCTTAAATTTTGGCTTTCAATTTGGTTTGGACAGGAGGTAGTTTGTCCTTGCATTTGAAAAAATTTTAAATACCAAGAGGTACGAACCGAGAGTGTGTAATCTAACAATTCATATATCGCATTTAATGACAATACAAACATTAACTGATCACTCTTCCAAACACATCAGTCATTATTTTTAACACCAACAAAGTTAAAAGAATCGCTACATTCACAAATGTTCACTACTCAGTTTTAAAATTGTTATACTATAACTATAATTATAAATATATTCAAACTCAAGATATATTAAACACACTGTCAACAGAGTCAAACCCACTTAGTGATATTTAACTCACAAGCCATACCACTAAAAATTAATATAATCACTTTATTTGTATTTGTTGATTGATCAATCACTCACACTCTGTTCGATCAAACAGACGTGGTAGTGGTGTTAATGGTTTTTAAAACAAAAGCGATATGTTGTTTTGTTGTTTGCAACACCAAATAGAAAGAGAAAAAAGAATCAAATAATATTTAGGACGGTTTGGGACTGGTTTTGTCTGTTGTTGGTGACTGTATGCTGAATGATTTTATTGATCAACCAAACCATACCACACTGTTACACACCTCTTCTATTCTCATGAAATCATCAGTCCAATGATGTTATTTTGTTTGAGTTGAGATTCTTTTTAATTTCCATATATGGGTCATCGCTATCGACACAGAAATTAATATATCGATAATGAGAAAAGAAATAAAAATAAGGGAAGAAGTCAAACTAACAAAACTACACCAAACCAATATTCAATCAAAATTGTTTTATTGAAGAAACAAAAAAAAAAAACGAATAATATGATTACTTTAAAGTAAGATAGGGTACACTGCCAGTGCTAGTAAATCAAATCCAACTAGTTTAAAAAGACAGGAAATTTTTATCAACTTGATTCTTTATTTGTTTGCTTTTAAAAACAACAATAATATTCAAAAATAATTGGTATTTTTAAATTTGTTTATTGCTTCTCCCTCCTCCTGTAATCAAATTTGTTTTTGTTATTGTTGTTACTGTTACTGCAGCTGCTGATGTTGTAGTGACAGATAGTGCTAGTGCGTTTCGACACTCAAGCAGTGTTAAGTTGTTTTTCCAAATTTAGTGTTTCTTTTTTTGTTGGACAATCAACTGGAAAATTTCAGTACAACTCCTATCGATCTCCCTAATACACTACCATATCAATTCCATCTTTTAAAAACAACAGTATATATGTTATACTTGATGTAGTTGATTTAAATCCTTTATCTCTCACAATTACTTTATTAATTTCTGGTTTTTAATTTGTTTTTCTTCTTTAAAAGATTAATCTATTTCGTCTTCCCTCTACATTTGACATTTAAATACCAAGTACTTTATTAATCCATTCATTAATACCAATAGTCTTAATTTTTATAATTAAACTATACAAATATCTAATACACCAACTACACTTTACTATCTCAACCTCAATTTAAACTAAATTCTGACTTATCTAATCTTATTCTTTTTTCTTTTACTACTCCCTATTTACTTAAACTTGTATTACTATATACATAATATCATTATAATATACCTATATAACTTCTTTTATGTACTAATATTTATATAACCAATTAAATTCAATTAACTTTTAAAAAATGCACCTTCAAGTCTATAACAGGTAAATATCTAAAAATAGAATAGAACAATCAACTCAAATTTCCTTACTTTTAAAAATAATCATTAATGATTGTCTAAATCAAAATCATTATATCAATTTCAATATTACTAATAATTAATAATATCTATAATTAATTTATCAATCATCAACATCAACATCATCATAAAATATATATTAATTAATATATTTACAAACTAATTAAAAAATAACAAATAATCTGCTATTAATGTTTGTATCACTATTTTCATTACCATCCTTCAAACATGTACTCCTGCGGATCTAACCATCAAATGTACAGATAGATAATCTATTTCAGCAAACACAAGTTATTGAAACCAAAAAAGAAAAAGATTGAAAATCCTTTTATTTTTGCCCAATCACATCAAATATTACTT
Organism: Heterostelium multicystogenum; assembly: GCA_003667245.1. Taxonomy (NCBI): domain Eukaryota; phylum Evosea; class Eumycetozoa; order Acytosteliales; family Acytosteliaceae; genus Heterostelium; species Heterostelium multicystogenum. The sequence continues at coordinate 35,090 of RCNN01000221.1, read as the reverse complement.
TATCCTCTTATTTTTGAAAGTAGATCAAACATACTATCACAACAATACCTTAGATTCCACATGCTTAATAACTAAATATATACTTTAAAGTGACAAATCACACATCTTTAAACTCAAAGAATTATTTTCAACACCATATCATAATATTATCAAGCAAATGTGAATGAAATGTTTATATAACTATCAGACAACAACATGTATCTATTTGCTTTTCACTATTAATGTCCAATCAAATTCAACCCTCATCATCATTATTATATTGAATACCGTTTCCATATATTATATTCCATATATATATATATATATCAAATATATTATATCCTTCTTTCATGTGGTGAAATTGTTTTTGTTGGAATTGAATTAAATTTTTAGTTCCTGTACCCTTATCAACCACCAGTATCAGAGTAGTTTTAGTTTAATGAAACATCAATTAGCAATGTTACTGTTGTTGATAGATAATATTATAAATGACAACGTTAAGTGCAATTTTACTTTTAAACTTTCAAATATAATTAAATAGGAAGAAGTGGGTGGTAGTTTTAACCCTATTTAAATCATCATATTTAAAACCCATCACACCCACTATGTAAAATAATTACATCAAAACCACTCACTCACTACTTGTTTTGTCAGCAGCTGACTGACATTGTATGGTAATAGTAAATAGTTCGTTTAGTCAATCAGAGGGTGGGAATCAAATCAAAACAATATTAATACCTCCACACAACACAAATACACACACACACATAAATCAAAAAAAAATCTATATTGACCATTAGTGTTGACATATGGTCTTAATACCTAATGATTAGCATCCAGTCACTTGACATGAATGTCACAACAATACATTAATACTTGCAACACACGCCATTTTCTTTTCACTCTTTCTTTCTTTAAATGAAGAACTCATAAAACAAATATAATGAAAAGAGCATTAAATAATATGTATATACTTTAAATTAATTGTGTCATGCTGCTATCGTTATTGTGTGATTGTTTAGTGGTTGTGCATATATTTATACTCTATCTTTTTTATTTCCCATGCTTCACCGTTTTTTATCTACCTGTCGTCCTCTGAGGCTACTGATATATTAAATATTTTTCTAATGCAGAAGAAATCAAAATATTTGATTGGATATTTAAAAACTTTGGTTGTTGTTATTGTTGACTAATTAAACTGGATTGAATAATTGTTGTTGTTGTTGTTGTTGGTTGCTGTTGGTTGTTGTTGTAGTTGTCGTGAGAAAATGAAAAACCTAAATGTACCTGGTGATATAGGAGGAAAATCTTCACAGATATACTCCTGCAAACAAATAAAAAAACATATATAAACATATAACGACAACAATTACACTGTTCCATAATCATCAACTATAAAACATTATAACATTTTAAATCACAATATTTTGTTTTTAAAATACAAACAAGAATACAAGTTGTGATATTATTATTGTCACAACTTTAAAAACATTCTATCTTTATTCAACCTATTTAAAATAATAATAAAAATAATCAAGAGTGTTTGTTTCTTCGGTTTTGTTATTGCTTACATTTTGTTGTTGTGTAGTTGTATTGGTGTTGTTCTCAAACCTGAGAGGTGGTAGTTGATATTTATCTATTAAAATAATAACAAACATTATTTTTAAAATATAAGCATATTTATTTTTTAACTTGTCCAGCTTACAACTTAAATAGATCCATTTCCATATTTCCTTCTTCCACTTTATATATTATTGGTTTTTCTTAATTTATTTCTTCTTTTTGAATTATTTTCAAACTGATTTAAACTATATTATATTTTTTTTTTTAATTTTCCCATAAAATAAATTTCGTCAGTTTAATTAAATCTCCATTATGAAACCATCTTCCATCGCGATGGTTGACAATCAACAGCAACAACAACAACAACAATTACCACACAATATAAATGTCTCAAATACCACACCATCAACCCATCTACTCCACTTGTGCCTTCTTCTCAAGATAACATTAATAACATTAATTTAAATAATAATAATTTTATTAATAGTAGTAGTTCCAATAATACTAATACAAATTGGTTAATACTTCCTAAACAAAATACTTTATTCAATAATAGTTCTGAAAACAGATTTATATTGGAAAACTATAAACCAAGTGGAGGGCCCAAATAATTATCAGTCAACATCCATACAGGTATTCAAGATCACCAACAACAAACAAATTCAATAATACATTTACCAATGTCATACCCATCATTTGATAATAATTCTTCAACCAATGTCGATAAAAAATGGAGTGAATCTCTTTCCAGTGCTCCCTCATCAGTATCAAATAGCGCTAGTAACAGCAGTTTAGATTTGTCAAGTACTTCCACCAAACACTGTAATACTTCCGCCCAATCACCAAAATGTCCCCAACACATCTCTGAAAACACTTCGCCAATCAAACAAAAAAAAAGAACAAGAGATGAAGAAACAATGATTGGATTCATGGAAAGTTTCCTCATTCGCAATAATGACGAAAACAATAATAATAATAACAAGTATTGACAACTCTTATAATCAACAATCGTTATATTCACAACTTGGAAATAATGGAGGATATTCATCTCAAAAGTCCCAATAAAGAATATACAATTAAAATTAAAAAGGATATGCCTATCCCAACCACAACCAAATCAACAGGCACCAAAGCAGTGACATCTCCCAATCCCAAAAACTGCCACCATCCATCACTTAGAACTAGATGCCTCCGATAAGAATAAATTAGATGACTCTGGCAACGGTATTGTAAATAATAGCGGTGGAATAAATTTAAATAGTAGTGGTAATGTTGTTCAGACTGGTGGCCCTGCCAACGCCAATCAAAACCAGCAGAAAAAAAAGAAAATCAAAACCAATCGAAATACTCCATCAATACTTTGAACTCCAGTACTTTTATTAATGAGTCCCATCAGGATCAACCACCAGCAACAATGGAAATATAATCTTCACCACTCCAGTCGTCAGCTAATCTTAATACAAGTGGAACACAAAAATCCTACAACAATGAATTCCTTCTAAATTATCATTCATCAAACAATACTCCCCAATCTTCTTCATCACCATCTCCAGTGATGCCAATGCAATATGGAACTGGATACCAAACCAATGATCCATCAAGCTTCAATCAGTAGGCCAATCAGGGGAAATGTCAACTATAAATCGCACTCGACAACCAACTCATCAAATAACCATTATGGTAATGAAGTCAATGAATATATGGCACTTTCACCAAATACTGGTTCTGTTGCAAGTTCACAATATCTTCAGAGCAGCGGTGTAAATACTCCACAGCAAACAGTAAATCACTCGCCACCCTACATTGAGTATCAACGAAGCAACTCTTTCGACTCAACTTCCACATCAAACAATAACCAAGTAATTAATGAAAAAACTTACTATTCACAAGCATCCGTTCCACAAAAATTGACAAATACACTGAAATACAGTGATTATGATCAAAGTCATCTAGTGGATCGCATCCCTCTATCTATCCAAGTCACTATCCTTATTATGAAACTTTCACACATCCACCTGCGAAAAAAACAAACATCGTAGACGTCCAGCCAACATTGATAAATCTACACTCTACTGCCACCACTGGCAACACTAAAACTACACCTGAAATGGAGAAGAGGTCCAAACGGTCCAGCAACACTATGCAATGCTCTGTGGTCTTGCATATGCTAAGAAACAACGTGAAGATGAATCCAACCTCCAAAATACTTTTTATTACAACACAGCAACTCTTATAACTATCACCGTAGCAACCATCCATGAATCATTTGTTACACCTTCTATGGCTTCAATCTTTGCTACCTCTATACAATACTGCGCGTCAGTTTCCATAAACATGACAATACATCGTCATCAACACCAGGACTCTCAAACTCCTACCTGACGTACCAAATGCAATCTAAGCCACTCAACTCATCTGTCGGAATGGGCACCTTCACAACTTTTCATGCCATCCTCTACCAAACAAACACAAACATCCATTTTACAAGATAGTTCAAGAAAATCAAATTCTTTTTCACCCAACTCCAGTGTAGGTACCTCGTCTAATTCATCAACCGGATCCAACTCCATATCAACCTAACATCTGCTAATAATATAAAAAAAACAAACAAAACATCAAAAAATTTCACCAAAAAGGTATTTCACAATTACTACCTTTCAAAACAATCAATAAACATTTATTTTAATAAAAGCTTTGTAAATAATAATAATAATAAAATCAATGTTAAACTTAATTATTTGTTTCAAATTGGAAAATTGAATAGAATTAATTTATTCAGGAAATTTACATATCGAATTGAAAAATTAAGTTTTCAAATGTGTGTCTTGTTGAAGAATTAATAATATTTGTTTGTTGTTTCTTCATTTTAAATGTATGTAATATATTGGCTTGAATTTTGAATGCTGAATGTAAACATTCCACTCTTGATTGGTTATTATTATTATTTTAGGAAAAACATATTGTTATTATTATTATTATAATTATTATTATTTGTTTGATTTTATACTGATGTGGTTGATATTGGGGTTGGCTGAATATGATTTGATGTGCTAGCTCGATACTGCTCAAATTCTTTTTCGTCGATTTCTTCTTCTGCCTCCTGTTCGATAGCAGCTTCTTCTTGAAGCATATGTGCAGATAAACTGTTGGATGAAATACTGACCAATGGGTTTTGAAGGAAATGAGTTGGATCACGATTGTATGTAATTGGGTTTTCACCACCGAGATCCATTTCCAATTGGTCTGGAGCAATATAGTTGGTAAGCTCTGGGAAAGTTCTCTTGCCATTGACTTTCTTTGAGTATATGAATTTGACTTTAGATAATGTTACTTCATTTAAAAATGGAGAAATGATTTTCCATGCAACCCAAAACATTGTTGGTGGATCCAAAAATAATGATTGTCCCATACGCTCTGGACAATTATCTAATAAATGATGCATAGATTCCTAAATATTGATAAATATTAAATTAGATACTTTAAACATGAAACAATGAATACAATATATATTTTAACTTACAAGATTGGTTTTCATGTCCATACTCTTTCTTGAGAAACCATGGTAGTCTACTACGAACAGAAAGTTTCAATACCTTTTGATTCGTCCATTTGCTTGAATCCTTGTTCTAACCAATAGACTAAGTTCTTAAATTTAATCTCGTGTGGCATCTTCTTGAGTGTATCATTTCTTGGTCTGGCAATAATAATTGGGCGGCCTTTGATATCTTTTCCGTTGACATAGATAGCACCGGTCTTGGCGATTTCAGCGACTTCAGATAATTTTACATCCTGTGGTCTGTATGATTTACGCCAGGCAAGAGTGTTTCTTAGCATTTTTTCCGATTTGGAAACTGTATAGTTACGAGCACGCAAATATCTCAAAATACACATATCAGTCATGAATGCAACATCTTCTGGATCGGTAAGATCAGAGAGGTTTTTTCTCATTTCCTTGAAAGCTTCAATTTGCTTTGGATTTAGATTTGCAAAAGGATTGAATACTTGTTGTTGTTGTTCCATTTTGGGTATTTTACTAAATTAGATCTCTTTTTAAAAGTTGTATTATATGAAAATTTTAATAATATATAAGGATATTTTAAATCTAATTTTGGTGGAAAATAAATAAAATTAAAAGAGGTAGAAATTTGTTCAATGTTAGTCAACTTGTGTAATTTCCTAATTAAGTTATTTTGAAGCTTCAAAGTGATGGGTGATGGATGATGAGGATAGGACGATGGATGATGTAGTACCAAACAATTTTATAGATATAATATTATTATATTATTATTATTTAATAGGAAAATGTTAATTTAATTACTATTGTGTCTTTTGGAGTTTTGTACACAGTAAGTAATATTTATAAGGTTGAATATTAATGTTACTGGTGGTAGGGCTATAAAAATTAATTTAAAACAAAATTAATTTGTTAAAAAAGAAATTTATTAAATTGAGTTATAATGATTCGAAACACCCCAATGATGAAATTGTGAGTTATATATCGTGATGACTGTGGTTTAGTTCGAAGCATCGCTGCAAACATCAATACAACATAAGCATTAAGCACCAATCTTTGCAGTTATTTAGAGAACAAACAAATTAAATTATTTAATAATTAGATAATCAATTTAGTTCAAATATAGAGTAATTGTTATTTGTTTAAAAGAAGAATCAAACGATAATTACAATACTAACTTGTATGTAGTTATATATAATTGTATTAAATATATTTACTGCTGACCGAGGCAATATTATTCTATTCTATTCTAAGAATGTGTTGTAATAAATAAATAAATAAATAATTGTGATATTATAATTTAAATAATAGTATAAAGTAATTATATATTTGTATTGTGATCAATTAAAGAATGTTAATATATATAAAACTATGTATGTGCGTTAACGACCAGGCAATGATGATTTATTTATTATTGTTGTATTATTAGTAAAATAGAATCAAAAAGTTCATATATTATAGTAGTAGTTGGTAACACGACAAGCGAGCGGGTGCTTCTTGATTTCCTCATACAGCACTTCTTTTCAATCTAGAGGACACCCAACCAAGAGAAGCATAGAAACAACACAATCAAGAGGTAAACATTACTTTATAATGACTGTAAACAACAATCTGTGGTGCTTCATATGACAATGGTTGTGGTGTCAGAGCGCGATATATTCACCATGAATTCATGCTGCTTTTCGCACCCCCCACAACCCACACCCCACTTTAATATCCCAAATAGTAATTTAGAAATTTTCAAATTAAAAAATTCATTCGCGACGATGGTGTCTGGAGACTCAAGTCAACCTTCTATTTTCGATTCTTACATTTTTGAATAGACTTGAGTTTCCTCCATAAACCTAATTAATTGTTGTCTAACCCAAAGTCACCAATTTAATTTAATTTGAATGTATAAGTGTGTGATGATTGAAGTCCTTCGCATGATTGATGTGATACTTTAAAATCTTCAATTTAAGTAATATTAAAATGATGTCGAAGCTATTGGATTGTTTGTGATAATGGTGTTATCGATATATGACGATTGTTATTTAGATGTTGAGCGTTCGTGAAATACGATATCTTTGCAGAATAGTAAAATAAAAACAATTGTTTTGATGCTTGTTTTAATCTAATATTATTGACCAAAATAAGATCTTATTTTGGTTTTAGTTTGGTTTAAGAAACGCCAAGACATAGTGAAATAGTAATTGGAAAATTCTATCAAACCAACAACTATACATATATATACTTATAACATATAATATTTTTTTAAAATCGATCGAAATTTCTTTCAATATTAAGTTAAAACTGTTTTCCGATTTGTTGTTTTAACAAATAACAAATTAATCCATATAATTAAATAAGACAATAATAATATAGAACCAGGGAAAATTGACTCTTTATAAATTAAATATTTACCTTTGTTATAGTGAGATATATTTTGATTGGTATATATATATAAAATGTTTAATAATACTAATAGTTATGAATAAGAAAAAGATGAAAATTAATAGTTTTTTATAATTTAGTTGATAAGTTAAAGAAGTAAGTCGAATTGCTCTCTTCCTGATATTCTTAATCAATTTGAAAAGTTGTACTATATGTGTGATAGATTTTATTTAATTTATTTAAATTCTTTAATTACTTCTATTTAAAATAAATTATTTGGAATGTCTTAATTAGAATGGACTGTAAGCAGGAGAACCACAATAATCCAAGGAATTAAACTGTTCATTTCGAATTTAGCAATTACTATAATCAACAAGATTAACTCGAGACCTCTGTAATTTATGACGTTCTCGTAGATTCGGTGGCTCAAGTCCACCCGATGCGACAAGACTCAAAAGAGACTCTATCAGATAACATTTGAAATTCAAATTTCATTAAAGGCAACTAAACAACAAAAAAAACCAAAATTTGACTTGACAAATCTATATTTGGTATGATCTGGAAAACTAAGCACCAACCGAATAATATTTATATAATCAATTCAAAGTAATACCCCTCTAGAGTCCCTTCAATATATCATCATATCTATCAAAAGATACTCTCTTTATTTATTTTTAAATTCAAAATAAATATAAATAATAATTAAATATAAATTATAATAATAATAATAATAATAATAATATATTACAATGTTGGAATAAAAATGATGTGAAAAGGGGGGAGGGTGTTATTGATTTATTGAAGATAATATTATATATATGTATATATTTCATTTTAATTAAATAATATAAATTTAAATTATATTTTTATTAAATAGAAATAAGTTATTTATTTATTTAATTTAATCTAATTTTAAAATAGAATGTTTATAATTAACATTTTGAAAATGAAGTGACTCATTAATTATTATTTCATGGTTGTTGTTGATGTGTTTGTGGTGTGTGTGTGTGTTTTGTGGGGGTTGTTGTATCAGGGGATTGTTCTAAGATTGTTTGTAAGTGTGGTGACTGTTCACTCGTTAACACACGTGCTACATGTCTCTATCAACAGTGTTTAGCACTACTACATCCATCTTACTTTTAAATATGGATAAACAACAAACACATTATTTAATTAATTAAATATATGGTTGTCGTTTTTGTTGTTGCTAGGTTGGCTATGAATTGGTTTGTATATTCTATTCAAGTAAATCTAATAATAAGAATACTTAAACACATAGCTTATAGATAATATTAGATAAAATCTATATTAGTATATTCCGACTTCTATAGAATTAATTAAAGTTTAAAACTTAACAATAATTAACGACAACATTACATCTTTATCTCTAATCATAGGGAGAAAAGTGTAATTTAATAATAAATAGATAGGAAAGAAACAGAGAGTCTTTGACGAAGAAGAAGAAGAGAAGTAAAGATAATTATAGTCTAAAATCAGAGTTTCTAAAAACAACCAATATATATATATACATATATTTATATATAAATAAATTAATTCAATATTTGTAATTGTTTCAATTAGAATAGATGATAAATTTAATAAGGAATAGATTATTATATTATTATAAAGAATCAATAGAATAACTAAAGTTTGTTTTTTTTTGTTTTCCATAAAAACAAAGTAAAGGAAAGAAAGAGTTAAAGTTAGAATAGTAAGTGGTACTACCACTTCTATTTACTACCCTAAAAAGTAGTAGAAGTTGTAGGATTAGTAATAGTTGTCGTTGAGAATAGCAATTGTATTGTTGTTTAAATCATAACAGTCGCATTTCATGTCAATGAAATTATGTAAAAGATCTTCTCTGAACCTGATCCGTTGGGATGGATTGTCTCTTGTAGTGGTTTTAATCATGATGAGTTTCTGTGTTGCCAGATGCCAGATGTTTGGTAGCGATGAAGTTATTCCAAAAACTACTACTGCTCCTACTGATTTACCTTTGGTTGCTATGGATTCCAATGTTAGAACGAACAGTACGACAGCCGTGTTGCTAAGTGGCGATGTAACCGATCTCGGATTTAATTACCAAATTAATTCCGGTCGTCTCAGAGCGGAGGAAGTTCTAAACATCACAACAACCAGCCTCTTCCAGAACATCGACACGCCAGAAAAGACCACACAGATCATCCAATATCTTGTGTCACGTGGATTCAATTTGATCATTTCTTCTTCGTTGACACAGGGTGACGCCGCTTTCAATGCGTCTTTAATTTATCCCAATACCTTTTTTGTAACGCGTGGAAGTGGAAACTCAACTCGTCCCAATGTGGCTCGTATGACCTATGATGTATCCGCTGCCGATTATATGGCTGGTTATTTCGCCGGAGTAGTGACCAAGACAAATCGTGTCGGAGTAGTGACTCCAGGTGCAGCACTGAACGCGTTGCAACAGGCAAACTCATTTGCTGTTGGAGTATATGCTGCAGGGAAACTTCTAGGTAAAAATATAACCGTATACTCCACAGAAACTGGCACTTATTTGGATCCAGATATAGCAACAATTGCCGCCTGGAATCTTCTAGCAGTAGGAGCTGATGTTCTCTCACAGATACAAGACGATATGACTGTGTCAACCATCTCAATGAATCAGGGAAACTTTGGAATTGGAACAAATGGATTTCCACAGCGAAGAGTTTATGGTGCAACAGTAGGAACTAGTTATCTTATAGACTGGTCCATATTTTTTGTTGAAGCAATCAACAGATTAACCTACAATAATTGGACAGTAGGATGGAGTACTTTTGGATCTTTTCAAAACAATGTATTAAATTTAGATAGATTCAGTCCATTAGTAAGCATTAGATGTTATGAATTTCTCAGACATCCTTCAGTTTTATTAATAATGTTGGTAATTAATATAGGTCCCAAAAAGAGTCTGTAGATTTGGTCCTTGCCGAAGAAATGAAATTCAAAACCAATTCTAGCTACAGACCACAGAACTGCTATCAACCTGCTTGTGAAACAATATTCAAAGGCAATTGCACCGATGGGTGTGTTAGCAATAGACTATGGGTGACTGCGACAAAACTGCTACCTTCAATTATAGATTTGGGTATATCTTTTGTGCCGCTTTTAGAAGTCAAAATAGCAAGTGGTGTCAGATTAGCATTCACAGCGTTTGGTGTAGCATTTTCAGTTATATCCGCTGCATTGATTGTATTGGTTATCGTATTTAGAGACACCAGACCAATACGTTCTGCTAGTCCCCTGTTTTGTATAATTATTCTGATTGGAGGAATATTGGTATTTTGTGGAGCAATCATCTGGGTTTCATACCCAACTACTATAATGTGCCATCTTCGATTTTGGGTTGTAAGCATAGGATATGGACTGATAGTCGGAAATCTTGTTGTCAAGAATTTCCGTATCTTTATCTTGTTCAAAGCTATGAGGAATCCACGTATTACAAATCAGAAGCTGTTGCCCTTCTCCATTGGTATCACAGCAGTGCACGTTATAATGCTGATAATATGGTCAGTAATTGGAAATACAAAGTCAGTTATCGACGTCAATGACAAAAATATCGATAAATACGAATATGTAAGAAAATGCCACCTTTCCACAACGGCTGAAATTTTATTCTACGTCATTTTGGTAATTCACGGTATCATTTTACTTGTTGGTTGCTATGTATCATTCCAAATCCGTAATCTGGACATTGAAGAATTCAACGAATCAAAATCCATTGCTGGATTCCTCTATGCAGTGTTGTTTGCTTTGTTTATCATCATTCCATTATTTGTTTCCAACAAAACTACTTTCAATCATATTATCATTCTCTGTGTGGCATTTCTCTTTACGGTCAGTTCTGGACTACTCATATTGTTCCTTCCGAAATTCATTATGATATATCGTCTCCACAGTGATAAGAAGAAAGGTATACCACCTCGAAACAACCTCTCAAACTTTGATACTGAGTCCACCACCTCCATCAACCGAGACATATTTTCTTCAAACTCTTCAGTTTCAGATCCATTCACAGAAACAGATCTCGGATCAATGAATGAATCCAACCTTAATTTACCGAGACCAACTCAGGTTTAATTAATTTTTATTGAATAAATTCAAAGAAAACTTTGAAGTGTTATATCAAATTTATTTGAGTCATAGCCCTATTAATGATCATAATCAAAAATGATATTTATTTAATTGTAGCAGTACAGTTAGGAATCATTGTAATTATTGTTTGTATCTTATCTTAATATTAATTGAATTTAATATTATACAGGCTTCAAACTTGATGAAATTTCTAAAAAAAGTATTATAATGAAAAGATAGTTATACTATCTGTTATGTATGTGTTTTGGTGTTGTTGATTGTGTGTGTAATTAGTTTTAGTTGTTGTATATTTTTCAACAACTTTGTGTTGTTAGGTTGTGTTAGGTTATGTGGTGGTATGAATTAAGATTAAGATAAAGTTTAGATGATCTCAAAATTTTTTAAAATGAATTTATACGAATTATTAATTAACAACCAATCCAATCAATCTGTCAACCTCTGCTATTAATTTATATTTTATATGTACATAGAGATAAACAATAGATACATAGAGGAAGGTCATTGTACAACAACAACAGCAGCAGCAGCAACAAGAATTGTTTCAAATATAATACAATACAATGGATATCAAAGATAGACAGAATATATCATCTGTTAGGTCATTGAGTAAAGATAATTTATTAAAATTACACTTTACTAAATTAAATAATAATAATAATAATAATAACAGTGATTTATCTTCATTATCATTATCAAATACAAATACAAATACATCAAATAGAAATAGTTTAAATAGTATTAATAGTAGTAATAATAATAATAATAATAATAATAATAATAATAAATCAATGAACCAAGTGGAAAATATTAGTAGGAGTAGTAGTAGTAGTGGATTGAATAGTACTGATAAGAAAATTCTAAGAGATCTAAGTGCTTTGGAGTTGGAGGAGTTTACAAAGTTTTCATCAGCTTCCACGCCTTCGCCTTCCAAACAGTCGGAATCAGATAATAGTTCGGATGATGATTTGTCTACACCTTCTATTGCTACATCCGCTGCTGCATTGAAGCGATCTACACAATCTATACTCAAGAGTCCACTCAAACAACCCAATTCTAAAGTTTCATAGCGATAGTGAAGAGGAATCAGAGTTGGTTGTCTCAACCCGGTCTCAGAAGGTGATGTCACCCTTGGCTATTCCAATTCCAACAGTAAAAGAACAAAACAACATTGAAAGCACCGTCGAGCAGATCAGCGAAGATAAACAGTCTTCCTCCAACTCTTACAATATGGTTGAGATAAATGGAGTGACAATCGACAGAACTACACCTGTAAATTTTAATGTTGGCGGTACTTTATTCGCGACCAGTCTCAGTACCATTTTAAGGGCTAAAGATTCACTGTTGTTCAAGATAGTGGAAATGCAAATCAAACAGATTCAAAGAGATCAGATTATATTCATAGACAGAAATCCGACCTATTTCAGTTGTATTTTGGACTACCTCCGAACTCTGAAATATTTTGCACCAACAGGACAAATCAACACAGCAGCACTCCTAGAGGAGGCTGTCTTCTTTAAAGTAAAAGGTTTAGAACTGGCCATCAAAGACGAGCCCGAGTTAACTAGGACTGAAATTGTCAAGATTTTAAACTCGTAGGCATCAATCAATAGTAATCAAATCGAAGTAGACTCGCGGATACTAACTATGAAATCCTCAAATATAGATGCTATGATTTCCCAAGACTACAGGGACTGTGGTTGAACAAAGCAAACTTCACAGGATTGGATTTGAGTTGTGCACTCTTGAACTTTTCTAATCTGAGCTACTGTATAATCAGCAACACTACAATGAATCAGGCATCGTTTGCCAATTGCAAATTGGATGGAGCAATCTTGAATACAAACATTGGTTCCAACTGTGTATTTAATCGGGCCACCGTTCTAAATGCATCCATACAAGACAATATTTTTTATGAATCACAAGGCTTTTTAGTTAACTTCTCAGGGTAAGCACTGGCTACATCGATAAAAAGCCAATACCTATCATTACTGACTATTGTTGCTTGTTTCTATTATATGATGTAGGTCCAATCTATCGAATACCACTTTTGCTTGCTCAGATCTGAAAGGATCAAAGTTTGTTGGTGCAATACTCTATGGCTGCGATCTGTCACATTGCGATTTGACAGAATGCGATTTCACCAATGCCAGGTTTGATGAGACAACCAACATTAGTTGTGCGATACTGACCAATGCTATATTCGATGGTTGTAACAAAGAAAAAGCCATCTGTAAAAAGCATTTCAAGAAACCAAAGTCTATCAGAGTGAAATCAAAGATTTCAACACTACCTGGTATGATGTTGTAGTATTACATTCATTTCTATAATAAATCCAACACTGTACGCCTATTATCATCCTTATCTTAAATAATCATCTATTTTATTTACAAGTGTATGTATATTCGTCTATTGCTTTTTTGTTTTCTATTCAGTCATAACTGTATCTTGATCGATATGAGTCTGCTGCTGTTGACTATCTATTGATGCATCTGCTGTCGACAGTGACGCAGCTGATTGGTCATTTCTCATCTATATACTTTTGAAACATTTTAACCTCTGTTAGCTTTGCTATTAGATCTCTGCAGTTGATAGTAATGTTAGTTAATCTAAAATTACTCTTTTATAAAAGAGTATAATTGATATAGTATTGTAGGTATTAAATACTTTTTCTTTTGTAGTTTATCTTTATATGATGCTAGTAGTTGTTCTTGTTCTTCTAGAGTTCTATTAGCACCTGGTATTGAGTTGAGTACTTTAAGTGCTTTTGCAACCTTTTCATTAAGAGCATTGACAGCTCTCGATACCTCTAGCTCATCATCTTTCAACCTTGATATTATATCTAGTATAAAAGGAAATAATTGAAATTCTTGTAGTAATTCTTCAACTGATTGTTGAGGCTCAAGTTCAACCTTTGTGTTCATCCTCAAACAATCTATCAATAAATTAATCGACAAAAGTATAAAAGCAAAAATGACAGAAGTCAATCCAGTTTTATGAATTTCATTGTAAATTAGAGAATTCATTTATTGGGATTAACCTATTAATAGACACAAGACATATAGAGATTATAATAAAATCTCTATAAACTAATACGATTGCAATGAGTGAATGGGTGAGTAATAGATGTATCATGATCTAATATAAACATTATATTATCTAATATACATTAGATTGTATCATTTTAATGTATTATATATCTTTATACATATCTAACTAATAGGAATGTAATAGTTTAATGTATTTGTTTTATCTTTAGATTTACTAGTAAATATAGTAATATCAAAACTCAAAAGAAATAAAAGACTATAATATATTAAAATAATTATGGTTTAAAGAAAAAATATGTATTTATTGTGTAATCGGATTTTTATATGTAAATGATATAGATCATATTTGAATGACTATACATTTAATATTAAAAATAGGAAAAGTATTCGATTTCATAGCTATTATTATTATTATTATTTTATATTATATGTTTCATTACAGTCTTAAACAACTGGGAGTGAAGCCATGGAGGCAATACCACAAGCGTTGTTCTTGTCCTTGGCCATCAAAATGTAACCTTGCATACCCCAGTTTGGACCCCAGGAGTTCTTGACAATGTAGTAGTTGTCGCTACCTTGAGTTCCGTAACCAACAGCGAGGACACCGTGATCCAAGTTGTAAGATGAGCACATTGGTTCATTGTAGACACCAGACTTGTAGAGTTGGAAGGAGGAGTGACCGGCATCGATGGCAACAGAGACTGGACCTTGGTTCAACTTGGCAACCAAATCGGATTCGGATCCTCTTTGGACATCGACGTAGGAAGTAATCTTGGCACCAATGTTGGCTGGGTCGAACTTGCAGGTGTAGGAGTCAGACATGGTGTATGGGTAGCTCTCTTCAGTGTTGATACCTCCTTGGTGGATAACGTATTGCATGGCAGAGTCCATCAAACCACCGTTGCAACCTTCGTTTCCGTAGTCACGGGAGCAGTCCATCAAGTTTTGTTCGGAGAGGGAGACAAAGTTTCCAGTGGCAATTTGGTGGGCACCTTCAATGGAACCAGTGGTAGAGAATGACCAGCATGAACCACATTGACCTTGATCCTTGACACGACCAACAGCACCGCTGGTTCTCCAGTCAATGGAGGAGGCAACTTTGGCAAAGACTCTGTTCAACTTGTGTGAGGCAGCTTGTTGTGGAAGCTTGGTAACATCGACCTTCATACCGAGGTAAGTGTTTCTGTATTCTTCGTTGGATAAATCGGCCAAGTGATTAATACCGAGGACGGTGGAGGATCCCTTAGAGTTCCATTTGTGGACCAAATCGAGGTTATCCTTGAAGGCATTGTAACGTTCGTGGAACTCAAAGGCATCGTAGGAACGGTCTTGACGGAGCATCCAGTTGGTGAATTGATTTTGGTAATGGTTCTCGGCAAACAATCTTGCTCCGGAGGCAATACCTACAATCATAAAGAGTGCAAGTAACAATCTCATTATATTACTACTACTATTATTATATTTGGAAATATTTAGATTGAATAGTTAAATTATTAAAGTTGGTTAAAACTTATAAAAGTAAGTTTAAAAATTATTTACAGAATAGATATATATTAATTTATATAGAAATAATTAAAATAAATATTATACAGGAATATAATATTATACTATTATTATTATTATTAATATTAATTGGATGTAATTGGAATTGTATTTTGAGATTGATGAAGCTGGGAGTTTAAATAGGTTTGTTGGTAGGCTTTCAAATTGAAAGTTACAAGGGAATTTAATTAAAAACAATTAAAAAGAAATTTCCTCTGAAGAGTAGACAAAGTTGATAGAACATTCCTTCGAGTATCACTTGACTTGTTTTTCTTTTTTGGACAGCCCTGTTTAACTACCTGTTTTTTTTCAACTAAATAAACAAAGATAATTTCCCAGAGATTTGGAAAAATGATTTTTAATTTTTTTGTTTTTTAGTTGTTTCGATACCAGTGAAAAATTTCGCAAGAAATTCATCATCTCATTAGTTTTTTATCAATTGTTCAAAACCGTACCATCTTATCTCATTTGCAGTTAATTCTTTTTATTTTTTTAATTAAATTTGTTTGTTTTTTGCAATTCACCAACAATTAATTACTGGTAAATATGACGACATCTACAAATAATTATAGATCATATAAATCAATTCTTTTACTGATTTTATACAATTAATAACTTAAATAACATACAATCTCTTTTTTATTTATTTATATATTTTGTACCATTCTCTTTGATATCACCTTTAAAAAAGGTGGAATCTTCTCAAAATAACTAAAACTTAGAATTAGAACATTATTCAATTGAATTGTTTTTAAAATGCATCTTTATTAATCTTTAAAACAATGAAATTACTTTATAAAAAACAGAGTTTAAAATGTATATTGTTATTCTAAAATAAAAAGAGTCCTCTAGAGGATAAATAGTAACTAACACATCAGAGTTCTGGTTGAGAAATGGAAATTGATATCATGGAATCTGCTAAGGTTTTAATTGATGTTAAGACAAAATCAGCTTCCTTTCTGACTTCAAAATCTGTAATTTTTGAGTTTTCCTTTTCCACATTCTGAACCATGCAGTTGATTTTTAATGATGATTTATTATTTTTACAATTAATAAATAAACATATAACATAAATACAATATTACTTTAAAAAGAGGAATCTTCTGTATGAAAATAACTAAAACTTAATAAAAAAGGGGTTAAAAGTTTATTGATATTCTAAAAAACGGTAGAGAGTAAAGAGGATAAATTGTAACTAAACACTGAGTTCTGGTTACGAAATTGAAATTGATTTCATTGAATCTGATAAGGTTTTAATTGTTTTTAATACCAAATCAGCTTTCTTTCTGACTTCGAAATCAATAATTTGCGAATTTTCCTTTTCCATATTCTGAACCATGCAATTGATTTCATCAACAATGTTGAAACCTGAACACAACTTTTTGATTTCTAAGCAATCATCTTCTAGCTTTTGGGCTTTCGTTTTAATAACTAGTTGGATGGAATCAATACTTTTCTGAGCGGTGGTGATTTCAATTTGTAAATTGTGTTTTTCAGAGACAGCAGCTTCATACTTTGATTTCACACCTTGAAGTACAGTTTCCAAAGTCTGGATTTTTTCTTCCATTTTGAATCTGTCATGATAATGATTGGAATAACTACATTTATTCTCACATACAGTACATTGGTGTTTTTTCATACAAGCACAACGCTGAAATATATTATGTCCAATTGATTTTGTTTCTTCAAGAGAACATTTTTCATGACAAACGGTATTACAGGTATAACATATTGTGCTATAGTAATCTACTTTTACCAAAGATTTTACCATTATTTGTTTTTTTTCAGTATAGTTTCTAAAACATTCTTCAACTTTACTATATTCTTTCAACCTATCCTGAGCAATAGTGAGTTCGTTCAAGGTCTTGATTAAATTTAAGAACTGTAATTTAATTTTGTGGAACTTTCTTTTTATATTTCCTCTAAGAAGCTTCATTATCATGAAATCTTTTGATGAAATTTTTTTGGAATTTTTAAAAAAATCCACAATTCTTTGTAATTCTTCAAAACAATCTTCATAATTTATGGTCATTCTCCTCCAAGACCTTTCATCTAAAGATTTGGGATCATTACTAAAGAATGAATTATTGAGATAAAATATATTGGATTTGTCACTATTCACAAATTCTTTAATCAAGTCCAAGTCAAAATTGGAGGTAGACTGATCACAATTTGTAAGGATTACCCCAATGTTCTTCATTATTGAATCTGGGAAATTTCCCTTGATAGTAACCAAAGAATTGGATATATTTAAAGTTTTTCTTGAAGTTGAACCATTGATAACTAGCATTATAGATGATATATTATCAACTTTAGCAAAGGTTGATAGAATTTCATTTAAGTTTTTAAAATCTTGATCCATTCCATTAGTATCATTTAGACCTGGACTGTCATATAGCCTTATAATTGTTGATTCGTCTATTTTATAATCATAGCTAAGACAAGTTGAAGTATGACTTGAAGACCTATCATGCAAATTGATTTCAGAAGACTGAACATTTTCTGTGCTTTTGAAAAAGTAGTTTGGTATTGCAACCTTTAATTGCTTAACATTTTTTATTTCCACTAAAAAAGTTACAAAATAAATTGATAAGTGAAGACTTTCCAGCTCCCTAAAGTAATAATACAATTAATAACTTTATAAACTTATTACTTATTTTGATAGTTCTTACAGTTTCTCCTATTAAAAATATTATTATAATATTTACTTTCATTTTTTGTTGAATTGAGTCCATGAAAGTTTCGATTCTATATATAAGGAAAATCCCCAATTTTTAGTTATTAAATAATAAGTATAACTTATATTCTTGTATAAAAACTTAAATTAATAAGAACTATTAATGTAAAATTTAAGTCTCTTCGTTAAAAATCAAGAAATATCAATTACACCCATTAATTTTCACTTTAAAATCATAGTCCAATAAATTTACATTTAGATGATAATTTTTTATACAGTTATCATCAGCTACGTTTAATAAAATTTTCATAGCTATTACATATTAATATCAGAGTGATTGTAATCAAACAACATTAATACTTTACCCCAAAAATGGGGAGTAGGTTATTTTTTATAAATGTACTCATGTGAATTGAAACTTATGATCATACACATAGTGGAAGAGCTATATAACAATCCTTTTTCTTGTAGAACTCTTGTTCTTCCAAACCTAGGTTGTTTATTGTTTTACTAAGAATAGACTTGAATTTTTAATTAATAGGTCTTATGAGTTTAAGTTTGAAACATCTGTATAACAACTATTTAAACATATCTTCCTCTCCTCAACTAAATTCTATATTAAAAAAACATTTCTTTTATATATACAAAATGAATAAAGATATTAATCTGTGCTTTATTGGTCCTAATGATGGCAAAACTTCAACAATAAATCTAATTTTCAACTATATTCAAGGAAAAACAATTGGTTTAGAAAGTTTAAAAAAAATATGTTGAAATCAATGTTTCATCCCCAACTAAAGAATGTTCTATTTATAAATGCAATAATTTTAATTTAATAGACACAATTTCTATTGGTTCTCCAAACTATTACTTAAAGATAACAAAGACTCTTGCTTCTATTAAGACTATTAATTGTATTGTAATAGTACTCAATGGAACAGGATCAAGAATGACATTGGAAAATCATGATTGTATCACAAAAATTATGGATTTAATTCCAGACTCAATGTTTAAAAATGTGGTATTTCTTATGACAAAAGGTTTTGTTGAAGATTGCAATTTCGATTTTAAAAAGGAAGCTTTAGAAAAGATTTTAAAAGACAAAAATGAAAATGTCTTTTATATGAAGAATTCATTCAAATTTGACCACTCTGAGAGTTTAGTTGATAAAAGAAAAGAAATTCTTCTTCAAGATTGTTTGGACTCTATTGGTTGTATATTAGAATATGCATCTAATCTTCCTTCTATATCAACAAATGATTTCTCTTGCCTTTTGGATATTGAAAATAAAATTTCTGGGTTTTTAGAAAATATTAATGCATCCATTAAAAACCATTCTTGCATGTTGGATACCAAAAATTATAAAAACTTCAAATTATTGAATTCAACCTTTAAAAACAATTTAGATACAAATTTCAAAGAACTTCTTGAATGTTGTAGAAAAATAAGAGGAATAATTTCAAATATAAATTCTATTGATAGGTTCTACCCCATTGTACAATTCCTTAATCATGAAATAGAAAGATCATCTGAAATGACTAGATTCATTTCCAACAAGTGTTTAGAAACTTTCAAAAACAATCTCAGTGATATTAAAGCTTTCCAAACAAGAGAAACCCAACCTAAACATGATCAAAGTTCTATTATTTCGAAAATACCTTTCTTTTTAACGAAAAATTCAACAAATGAGAGTAAAGAGAAACCCAATCAAATTAATATAAATTTAGTTGAAAAAATACTAAATCTTTTTAATCATACTCCCCAAGAAATTGAAAATCTTTACCTACAACATGAGGGAAATCTCAATTTGGTCAATAAACAATTGTTTATTGAACAAACTAAGGCAATTCAGAAATTTTATCAGGAAAACTATCTCAAAAATCATCCTCCTAGAAGTTGGTTTTGTTTTTCGAATATAAATCCTCCTCACGATGATGTGGATTGATTACATTTAATGAAGCTTCAGAAGTCATAATCTTACCAGCTTTAGGCTGAGGAGCACCTGTAAAGTAGATATTACTTAAATCCTTCGGGAAATAGGTCTCCTAACAGTAGTTACTCTCTAGAAAGTTTCTTTCGTTCTAATAAATTATTTGTTTTAAATTCTATTTATTTATGTTTATTTATTATGCCATTTCGTGGTGGTAAGATGGTTGGGCATGTGCTTTTTTGTTGAAACGCTTGTGTCCAAGAACAGAAGTGATACCAACACCAATCATTAAAATCGCAAATAAACCAGTTGGGGTGATTAGTAACAAGAGTGAGTCAATTTCTTCTACACATGCAACTTGTTGAACGTCTTCAATGAATGGCATGAGATTGCTACACTTGATGAGAGGATGGACTTGTTGGTCCCAGATTTCTTGGAATGACTCGAGAGCTTCGATACCATTGACAGCAATTTGTGACATGTTTTTGATTTCGCTATTTATACAATCGGTTTGACATTTAGTTACAGAAGGCTCCACCTTTACTTGGCAAGATATGACTTGTTGTCCTGCTGCGCAAGGCATTGGAGAAGGGCAAGTGTAAATGGCTGGGGTAGTAGCGCAACCAAGTTGGAAATCGTAAATGGGTTGGCTGAGATAATCGTCCATTGTTCCATTTCCACATGCTGGCAAACCAGTGCAGTTCATGATGTGGGTTTGAACGGGTGGTTGTGAGTAATCATTATTTGGATAGAGTGGGAACTGAAGTGAACAGATGTTATCAATACCATCGGTGCATGCTTGATTGTAAGAAGAGTTGAGGAGATCCATAACAAGATTCTCAAGTGAATGGAAAGATGGAATTGTGTTGCTTTGGTTTTGGCAGTCTTTGAAAACTTCATTGATCAATGGGTTTGTGTAGTTGGACAAACCAGTTCCAGTGGAATTAAAAGTGATACAAACATCAGAAATGAGAGAGTTTACTGGATAGTGAACAGAGAACACGAACCAGGTGAAAGGAAGAACGACAACCAAAGCAAGAGCTGCGATCAAAGATAGCATTGGGATGTTACAGATGGCAGAGAGTGCTGCGACAATGCACACAACCAAACCAACGATGAGACCTGCCAAAACAATATCGTTACGCCATCCGCTGTATTTTCTTGCTTGTTCATCGATATCGTTGGCTTTGTTCTGAATCTTTATACCTTGATCAGTGATGTTTTGAAGCTGTGCAAGAATCTCTTGACGAGTGTTTGATGAACTGTATATATCAAGTCTTTCGAATTCGGTAGAGTTGACTTCGGCGGTGATGTTTTGAAGCTGCTCGATAGTCAAGTCGGCCTTGGCAATGATGATGTCACCGACTTTGTTGACACCATTGGTGGAACGTTTATTACCAGTCATGGCAGTGATAAACAATGGCACTGCGGCAATGGCAAACAACAAAACAAAAATACGCAATGTCCAAACCTGGCAACGAGAGTATCCCTCACCGATCTCAGGATCCAACTTTGGACCTGGACAGAGGAATCCGTGTGTTGGGCGACATCCACCAAACAAAAATGAACGACCCAGCCAAAATACAACAGCAAGACAGAGACACACCAAACCGATGACCAAAGTGACACCGGACAACAACAAGACAGCCTCAGCATACTTGGACCAGTCACAATCGTCGACTGGCGATCCACCACAGAATCCAGGTGGATATTTTGTCAGCTTTCGATCGGTGGTGAAATAAGTGTATCTTGTGATATTCGAGTAATCCTTGATGATATCCAGAGCTCTGGACTCTGAATCACCATAACATATTTGAATCGACAAAATGAAGCAAACAATTGCCAAAATAGATATAAACTTCATTCTTTAACTATATATATATCTTAATAATATTTACTAATAGAGTAATAGTAATTATATAACAAACAACTAATTTGACTAAGCGCCAACTGATGGGATTACACTAAATTTGATCTAAATTTAAAATTGATTTTGGTATTAAAACAAAAAAGAAAAGTCTGATTTTTAGTTTTGTGGTGTGAGGTTGTTACAACCACCTGATTATTACAAACTGAGCCGAGCTGTTATTTTACAATAAAATGTGAAAGAAAAAAACAAAGATAATTATAATTATTATTATTATTTATTTGTTTGATGATGTGTGTGGTTATAAACTAAAGTTTATTCTAAATGATTTTAATACTTTCAATAAAAAGAGTTACCACAACGTTTTTTATAACTTTTTAAATTTATAAATAATGATTTAATATTAATTTATCTTATTTTTTGATGTTTTTTTAGATTTGAGTGGTTTTTTTCTTGATCTAGATCGATTCCTTGAATAAAAATAGTTTTTGGCAAGTGTCAAAACAAAAGTAACCCATTGTACGGTTACAGTAGCACTCACAATTCTCACTTTTTCAAGATCTTTTCTTTTCACACTTTTAAATTGAATAGTGTTAATTTGCTGTTGTTGTTGTGTTGTTTTGGTGCAGGATTTAAAGTTGTACAATGTCACTAGTGACACCGATTCGATCGAGTTGTTGTTTCAAAGTGTGAAGTGAAGTGAAGTGTAGTGGTGTGGTGTAGTGAAAGATAAGCAAGTCCAATCACAGTTTGTACATGTTCTATTTTTATTTATCAAAAAAACATCAGTTTGTCATATACTTTGGTGATGATTGCATTTAGGTCTTTATCTTGTTGTGTTGTTGTGAAGTTCTCGTAGGTGTCTCTTATGGAGTCGAATTGTAATGAGTCGTTGGAAATCACTGATTTGCCAAGTGCAATCAGAAATTCAAGTTGTTCCGCTAGGATCGATGTCGGTGGGGCCACGAGTGATTGATTGAATTCATTGTAGAGATTGGTGATCTCCCTCAACTTTAGTAGATCCATCATGTCCATTGAGTACTTCAATGCATTGATCAGTGATGACTGCTTCTCCTCTGTCGTGTTGGACACTCTGTACTGTGTCAAGAACATGTCCACCACAATGTAGTCCAATCCAAGCCCAACATACAAACGAATGATACGCTGCAGTGTAATTCTTGATCTAGAATTCAAGCTACTGTGTTGAGAGGACATGGCATAGGAAAAGAAGATAAATAAGGATCGCTCTGTAATTGATTCTATCAAAAGATATTCCACCAGCAATTTCATCCAGGAAATTCAATGTTGTTTCTAATTGCTGCTTCTGCTCCGCTGTTAGTTCTGAATTCTGAGTGTTGATATGTGAAGATAGTGATTCGATGATTGATTGCGGATGACATACATCACCTCTTCCACCTGATGTCATCAGAATATTGGAAAGATAATCATTGTCCAATAGTTTGTCTTTCAGCTCAGAAGACGAAATGATTGTGCAGCCCAGCAATGCTTGAATGAAGTGATGTTCAGAGAGTTTGCGGTCAAACAACCTTGTCAGCCTTGCGAAATTCAAGTGTGTCTTTGTTTCCAAGCTAATTTTTGACCAAATATCTATTTTCAAATCCAGAGGTAACACTGATTGATATTGATTGTTTAGATTTCTTGATGGTTCAGCTTCAATTCTAGCCTGTTGTTGTTGCTGCTGCTGCTGGGGAATTTGGGTTTGTTGGAAATGTAGCATTTTAAGAAGACACAGTGCAGCTTCTTTTGATCATGTGATGAGCAGTATAGTTCTTAGCAGCTTGGTACAAGTTCTTGAGTGTTAGGTTTGGTTTCGATGGCACTATTGCCATCAGCTCCAATTGTTTCTTTTGGAAGCTATCATTGACATTGCTGGATGTTGATTGCTGTTGCTGTGGTTGTTGCTTTTTCTTTGGTGAAGGTGTGCTTGCCGAAGATTTATTCGTAATTGTCTTCTTCTTATTTTCCTTAACCTGCTGGATATGTTTGCTGCTATTGAGATGCGTATTCATAGTCTGCTCCGATTGGAATCGCTTATTACAATCGTTACAGAAGAACTCATCACTACTGCTCGTTGTGCTACTGCTATCATCACTGTCTTTGTTATCATACGCTCGACCATTTGACTTTAAAGGTGAGCTTGCACTGCTACTTGATTTAAGCTTTAAAGGGGATGATGTATTTGAACCTGAAGAAATGCTAAAAGCATCGAATGGAGTATTCGTAATGATAGACAATGGTTCCAAAATCAGCTCATCAAGATCTTTATTCATTCATTAGTCAAAGTATGTTAATAAATATCTATATTATATAACAATGTAATACTTACAGTCCTTTTGGTTCACATGATTTATTGTACTCAAATGAGGTAGTTGATTAAGTCTATTTAGATATTCAGTTTGATTCATCTACTTCTACTTCTACTAGAAACATGAATGACTAGTATATAGTAATAATATGAATAAAAATAAGATCTTGAATAATAGCAATAGAATTCTATCAAGATTACAATCGTCTTGGTGGTGGTGGTAGTGGTGGTGAAGTGGGGTTGCGTATCGGTTTGTAATTCACAACAATGAATCAGTCGACTTTGACGATGGATAATGATTACCCCTACCCCCAGATGCAATCAATTGAATTGTGTCACACAACAAAATTTCAAAATTAATTAAATTTGATGTAGAAAAACAACTTACATCCTGTCTTCAATCTGATATTATTTGTTAGATAGTCATCATAACAAACAACAACAGCAGCAGCAACACCAACGACAACAATATGATTATTCATATTTAGTCAATCAATTCGTAAATCATATTATTAGCTTTCTAGAAACTATATTAGTTAATTAGCGCTTGAACTTGAAGTTTAACATTATATTCATTCACAAACAATTCAATTTGATACACCAAACATCATTCATCATCATCGTCATCACTTGAACATCAGGATTGTTAAAGTGTTGTATTTACATATAGATTCTTATATTGTATAGTGGAAATATATTCTCTTGCTATATTAATAATTGTAGTAGATTAGATAGTTAGATCTTAGTTTGTATTTTTTGGCTATTTAAACAGAGTTATACATATGAAATTTATAGAGATGACAAGCCCGTTCGAATCAGCACTGTATAACTCACTGGGTGTAATGTCATCAGTTTGCTTTGGATTGCAATATGTTCCACAGATGTATTTAAATTATAGTAGACGCTCAGTTCAAGGCTTTTCATTACACAGCATCGTTATCAAACTAATAGGTGCAGCTTTTTTATTAGTAAATAGTTCTCTTACCGGTGGTATGTATACTCAATCATTAATAAATATATATATATATATTTAAGTAAGTCATTAACAGTCATCTAACTTTTGTTTAGAATCTATAAATGTAGTTTTCTATGGTTTTATCAATGTCTTACAACATTCAATATTTATGTACCAGTATGTATCACGGAATTTAGACTAATCTAATCGAATCCATTCTAATCCACTCTAATCTAATCTATTCTATTATTTCACTATCTACATAATAGATTTTCAATATATTCAAAGGATAATGCGAATAAAACACTGCCATGGATTGGATTTCCTGTGGTACCTTATATTATTGGATATCTCTATCCTTCAACTATGTGTAGGTATCGCTGCGGTCTTATATTTAGACCCCAATTAACAGGTGACAGTTCAACTAACCATTACCATGGACAAATAATCCAGATATTACGAATAGTGTCAAACCAATAACACAACTACTTAGTCATTTGCCACAGATGATTGTTTGTATAAAATCAAAGACGACAACAGGAGTATCACTCCCTTCACAATATTTAAATTTCATTGGTGGTGTAACTGGAGTAATAAGTATGTATCCACGATTGCAGACATTGGAGTAGCCCATTGAATCACTGGACTAACCTACCAATCCCAAACATCTAGTGTGCATTGGTATTCCACCCGTATCAAAGTTGACCTACTTTATATTATATCAACAGCGTATGGCAAGCAGTATCTATTTTCATCATGTATTTCTACTATGACTACAGAAAGCTTCAACAACATCCACTAAAACCTAAACATGATCCAGCATAATTTTAGAATAGAACAGAATAGAATAGAATACATTAGTATTAGATTAATGTAATTTAAACTTTACATAATATTAATAATAATAAGTATAAAACTTATGAATAGATAACTATAGTTGGAAGGGTCTCGTTTATTTGTATAATACATTCATTTGTTGTTTGTTTTATTTGTTTGTAGAGTATAATATAATATAATATAATATGCTATTTGTTATTAACAATTGTTGGTTTACATATTTAAATTGTTAATTGTAATAAAATATTGATTGGTTGATTGTTGTTGTTGTTGTTGATCGTATTGGGATGGTCACAGCTACAACTCTTAACCTCTATGGTTAGATATAATTGATTTTCTGTCAAAGTTGTCTGAAAGTTTAAATACGAATCTGTCAATCTTGTCCTCTGCTTCCAAGAGGATTTCGTCGTCGTCCAACACACGCTCAAGTCCATCACGCACAATATATAGGCAGTACTCTTGCTCAAACTCCATTGCTACCTTCATCTTCTTGCATACCATTTGACGCACCTTTCCACAGAGTGTATCATATCCAATGGCAAATGAACAAAACAATACATCACCGAATCCTTCTAAACAAATTCTTACTACTACTTTACCACGATTGTCGGGTGGTGCTTCTTGTTGTTGTGGCTGTGGTGGTTGCTGTTGCTGTGGCTGTGGAGGTGGCGATGATGGTGGCGCTTCTGGCGCAGAGATACTAGATGCCTTTTGAAGTACAGTGCTATCGGGAGAACGTGGAGTAACTGGTGGCGATGATACACTTCCACTCTTTGACGATGGGTTGGACTGTTGTGATATGCTGTTGTTTCTCGAGTGAGACAACTCTTCATCTAGTTTATCAAATACATTTATAATAGATGCACGCTCATTGATATGTTTGTTTGATTCTTTGCGTGGAGGGCTCTGTACTTCTTCGTGTGCAGGCTCGTGTTTACTTGGCTGTGACTCCTCATATGAAATGTCATTGCTAATGTTCATTCCAGTCTGTTGCTCCATCAAAGCTATGAATCTCTGGTTCTCCTCTTGCTCTCTTCTTAAAATCTGATCTAACTCATCATCGATACCGGCTAAAGTATCCAATATATCTTGATGAGTTGTGTCTATTTCTGCTTTCTTTTGCTGCTCCTTTCGCTCTCTTTCTTCTTCCTCCTCCTGTCTCTTTCTCTTTTCTTCTTGAGCTCTTTGTGCTTCTCTTTCTCTTTCTTTCTCCTTTTCTCTCTCTTGTCTTTGTTTCTCTTCCTTCTCACGCTCAATACGTTGCTCGTCAAAGTGTTTCTGGAATCTCTTGGCTGCCTCTTCTCGCTCGAACTCTTCACGCTGTAAGCGCTCAAGCTCTTCAAGTTGAGCCATCTCTGCTGCATCTTTCTCTCTCGATTCTTCTTTGCTCAGCAAGGAGCTCGTTGGTCTCCTCCATTTCGTTCTCCAACATTTCAAGCTCAAGTTGTCTTGCCAATCTGTCAGCCTTCTCCTCTGCTTCTTTTTTAAGCCTTTTCTTTGGCGAGTTTTTTGCTTCTTGTTTCTCTTTCTCTTCTAGCAATGCACCTGTTCTTGGGGCAGGTGATGGCTTTCCCATTGGTTTGGCCATTGGCTTCGCCATTGGTTTGGCGGCAACTGGTGTTCCATTTTCTGAGGCAGTGGCCACTGGTTTGGCCATTGGTTTTCCCATTGGCTTGGCAACTGGCTTAGCCATTGGCTTGGTTGTAGTTGCGGCAGGTGGTTTAGCAGCAGCCTCAACGGGCTTAGTTTGTTGATTCATTCTTCTCTCTTCATCCTTCTCGACCATTGCCTTAAGCTGCTTGTCTCTAGCCGAGACAATAGACTCCGACTCGACTGCTGGCTGTTCAGTCAAACACTTCTGTAATAGCTGTGACTTGTTGGGTGCCTCGCCTGAAAGATAGAAGTAAAAGAATGACAAATAAACCATAAACGAACGTTCGTCTGCGTGATCCTCAGTCCAACAGTTTGCTGTCAAAATCTTTGGAATCTTCAAGTGCTCATGGGCAGCATCCAAAAACAGCTTGCGCCTGATCGACTTTAGATCTTTTAGATAAGCTGTCGATATCGATTGAACCTGGAATCTGACGTGAAATCAATGCAGCAAATGCAAGTGGATTGAACAAAGCAGTTGGGGAGTCAACTACAATTGAACGGCTGACTTCAAGAGTTTTTTCTTCCGCACCATCCAATCAGCTTGTCTTTTGCTACATATTCCTTCTCGCCATTTGCTACGAAGGCGACGAAAATCGAGTAAAGAAGTCTCAAGATGACTCTTGGAACCTTGCAGTCGACAATGTCGGTTGCGAGCAACTTTCCATAGTCGGCACCCAGCGACTTGAGCATCTCCAATACATTCTCAATATTGTGCTGCATCTCATAAACTGACTTTCCTTTTCTAAACTTTGCTTGACGCTCAAATAGCGCGTCAATTACATTGATAAGCACTCCTCCATCGCTGTAGCAGCTGCTAATGTCGTTGGTGTGAGTGACACCAAACACGTCGTCCAACTAAATACTCTGTCCATCTGTTGAGTACTGCTGTTTGTGTATCTATATTTTCGAGTTTGCCCTGTAGTTTGATGTGTCCAAGATCCTTGGTTGTGGGTACAAATGCCATTGACGGTGTGGCTACCGATCGCTGTGTCACTGTGGAATATGCTGCGGTGGCGGCCAACTCTGTTTGCCCAAGCCTGCAAGTCTCCCTGATTCTCCGCCATCAATGTGTGTCTTTCAGAGTTGGCGAGTGTCAGCAAGATGTGGGCACCCTGCTCGTTTGCTTTGAGCTCGATGATGGCATTCTCGAGAACCAACTCCATCTGTGGCTCTTTGTCCTCCTGGCTGGAGAAGAAGCATAGTGTAGTCTGGTTGGCAACGCACCATACCTTGAAGAATTTTCCAGCCTTCTTTCTGAGCAGCCATCCCGACATGCCGCGACCGGGCTTTATTGCGCTGATCTTTGGAGAAGCAGCAGCGGGTGATCCAGATGGAGGAGCATTGCCATTCAGAGATGGAGACGAAGCACCACCAGCCGGCTTTCCAGTGGCGGCGGCGGTCAGACTCGAAGCCACACGCTCCTGGAAACTCATAAACTCACCTTAATATTCAAAAGTAGAACTTGTAATCTTTTTTCTCTCCAACTTTATAATTGTGTCATATGGAAAGTCCGTCATCTTCAACGATGTCTTGACTATGTGATGGAGATGTCGTTAGCATAAATAGTAATAATATTATTATTGGAGCAATGGCATGCTGTCTGCCATTCCTAAACCTTGAGAACATACCTCCACCCTCAATGACAAAGAGATTGAACAACTCCATTTCACCATCTTTCATAAACAACTTCTTTCCTAGCTTTTCACAGACTTCTCCGGCAGTTGTTTTAGGCTCTACCACCATAGTTTTTATAAAGAGAATCTTGATCAAAGACCTTCAAGATCTTCTTTTGTGGTGGTTCTGACATTTTATTATAATAATATTATGATTATTATATTATTTCTATATTTTGATTCTGGCTTTCCTTATATTGATTGAGTGATTTGATCGATTGACCAGATTGATTGATTGATTGATTTGACTAACTGTTCAAAGATTGAAAATATATTCAACTAGATCTAATTGAATAAATAAATAAATAAATAATAAATAATAAATAATAAATAAATAAAAATCTATCTAAAAAAGTCGAAAGTAATAAAGTTAATTAGGGCTCTGTATCAAATCTGATTGGATATAGAAGTGAACTAGTTTAGTGGTAATGGTGATTTGTGGTGGTGGTGGTGGTGGTTATTATTACAATGAAAAACACTGAATCAAATATTTGATGATCATGAAACTACTACTACATATATACTATATTATATTATATTATATTAAAATTTTTGTTTCATCTAATCCTAATGCAATTATCTTCTCTTTCTCCTTCCTATTTAGATGATATCTATGATTATAGTTTATAGTTTGGTTGGACCAACTAACCTAACCAGACTAATCTATTAATAATAATAATAATAATAATAATAATTTTGAATTTTTTGTTTGAAAAATTTAAGATTGAATTGAGTTTTTTTGTTGCTATTATTTATTGATGTAATGTTGGCAGGAGTGTCTCATCAGGATGAACACAATAACCAAAACAACAACAATAATAATAATATTTAGTTGAGAGGCATGCAAATATCTCAGGTTGGTTGTTATAGTGCAGTATTGGCAGCAAAGAAAACCCAAGTCGTTAAATGAAAAATTGGAAATTTTTTTAATTTTTATAACAAAATTTAGTTGGAACGTTTTGATAACAGTGTGGTGTGTGGGTGTGTGGTGGTGAAATTGAAAATGAGATGGATAGAATTGAATTGATGGACTTTTGGTGGTGGCGGCAGAGAGTGTGTCAGTGTGACTTGATGATGGTGATTCCTTTAATCGGTCGACTGTGATGCTTCAGCTCGAGCTTCGATTTTACAATGAAAAACGAACAATTTAAAAATAAAAAAGATATTTCAAATTAAAATTAATTGAATATCAAGTGATGATCTTGTCAGGATCTAAGGTTTGCCAGTGTTTGAAAAGATTTGAATGTATTGTTGTTTGATTGTTTGATTGACAGTTTGGAAAGTTGGATGATATTCTTGTTCATTTTTACAATTCAAAAAATACTGTCATTCAGTGAAACACATACAGAATTGAATCAGTAAGTGAGTGAGTGTAACTGACTCTTTTTCCAATACTCTGCTCTTCTCTGTTAATTGTAACTTGGGTTTAGGTATTACTTATGAATGTCACTTTACGGAAATTTAGTGAATGAATGTGTGTAGCTGTTGTTATTGCTGTTGTTGTTGTCGATGGGATGGGTGAATAAAGATAAGATGGATTGTTGAGGACTCAAAGTTAAATTAAATTACTCTTTTTTGCTAATTTTTGATTTTACTTTTTGGTTTGGTTGTTGTTGATTTTTATTGATTTGTAATGTGCTGATCTGACGATCGAAGGTTGATTGTTGTGATCTTGGGTTATATATGATCTGTAATTGAATGAATTTTCAATTTTAAACAATAAATAAATTAAATAAGGGAAATTGTATTGATGTATAACTAACTAAATAATTAGATTTAGATTTAGATTTAGATATCTATGTTTGCTAAATGACTTTGCTTTTGGTTGATTTCTAAAAGACGGAGGAGGTGAATGAGTGTCTTAAAAATGTAATTGTTTAAGTTGACCAAACAACAAGCAAAGCTAAATTGTTTAGTTGTTTAGTGATGGTGAGGTGGACTTTATTATTTGCTATGCTATTTGTAGTAATGTAATTGGTAAAAAATAGTGGATTTGAAATGATGTTGATGTTGGTGAAATAATGGCACTGTTTGATTGTGTGTCCGATAGCGTAGAATGCTTAGCAGGTGGGTAACAATGAAGGTTTAATTAAATAAAATGTAGTTGTTTGCAAATATCAAGAATATGATGGTGGTGGTTTTAGCGAAGGAGCCTCCTGTTTTTTAATAATAAAAAAAATCAAGTTTTTTATTTTTAAAAATGATGAAAATGATTGTTTACTTTTGGCTTTTATTTTTAATTGAAAAGGTTCCAATCACAGAGTGTTGGATGATTTGCTAAACACACAAATGCCCTGTATGGTGATCTAGCAAATCACATAAATTACATTGGGGGATCCCAATGATTAAAAATGGTCGGCTTCCAGTTAAAGAAAATGTAACTTTTGAAAATAAATTTGGTCAGATAGCTACAAATCAATCCTATGCAAATATCGCAGCTCACTTATTGTAATGCAAATCCAATTGTTGTGTTATCGGATATACTGGTATTCAGTAGTAGGTAATTGAAATTATTTTTATTATCAATTCTTTTCATTCAAATGTGAATTAAATCCTTGATATTATTGATTATGCCTTCATTTCAATGATTTTGAACTGCACACAAGAAACCAAGGTTCTTATTATTATGATTTATTTTCATATGTCTACTATGATTAATAAATTGAACTAGTGGAAACAAGTTTTATTCTTGCTTCATTGGAATTTCTCCCTTTAGTGTTGGTATAGATACCTTTTATATTATTGCTTACGGCATTAACTAACAGCTACTTATCTATCCAATAGTAAATTTGAAATAGATTAAAGATTAAAGTAGCTGACTTTCTTTGGACTGAATCGAAGTAGGTGGTCGTCTGATTAATATCAGAAAAACGACTCATGAGTGATCTATACAAGCAGGTATATACAATCAGTTTTTTTGAGTTTGATTCAGACAACATCTATTCCAATCTCTTTTAATTCTTTTGTTGACGAATATTTTTGATTAATTTCAATTGTTCAGCGCCACCAACAAAGTCAGAAGCAACTTTGTCTTCTAGACTATTTAATTCCAATATCTCTATCCAAACGTTCTATACTATAATAATAGATGTTGTTAGATTAACTCAAAAATATGAATCTATGTGAGTTATTTACCTTGAATAAGAAAATTCATTCTATCTAGCAACTTGATTTAACTCTAGATCACGAACATAGTTGAATTTATCATGTCCAATCGTTAATCTTGCCAATTGATCTTGTTGATCTAGTAAATCATATGATAATATTAATTCAATACTGTTGTTAATGATCCAATTTAGTAATTTGTTGGTTTTCAAAAAAGAGTGAATCAAAAATAATATTACACTTCTTCAGGTGAATAGGTCTTTTCATCAGAACTACCTTCTTCACAATCGCATATGACATCGGGAGGAGCAAATGGATCACAATCAGCTTTTGTGATCTCTGCACATAATAGTGTTGTAAATAAAATGAACAACAAACCATTTGTTGAACGAAACATTTTATGATAATATATATAAGAAATTATTTGTTATTTTGTTTTGTTCTAATAATAAATAAAAACATAACTTAGTATTCAACATTTAGCAATGTTGGGGGTGATTTTTAAATGACTATAAAGATAAGAAAAAGTTGATGAAATAAAAAAATTAACTCCTGTTTTCTATCCAAAAGCACCTCCAGTCTTAAACAGTTCAAGAGTTGGCTGGCAATTATGTTTCGTGTCACCTTTGAAAAGCGCTTTTGGTGATCAATACTAATAGAATCAAAATTGACGGATCAGATTATGGTTATGCTTGTTACAAAAAATTAATGGTGGATATGATTGCACTGAAGGTGATACTAAGCATTGATGTTAGAGGATTGATCTCCAATGATATTCTGCCATATATGAAGGAAGGTAGGTGGAGGTCTAGTTAATATTCCTGTACAAGATACCTCTGAGCCTTTAATAATAATAAGTAGTGACCCCAGATTACAAAGCTGTGGACCAGGTATTGTTATTCCTGATACTAAGAAGGACATGGTCAAAATCAAATTGGTATCAGTATTGATACATAGAAGTCAAAGGATGTTTGTAATAGTCCAAACCAATTAATTGGGTATTTGTAAAAAACAAATATGATCATCATGCAATTTGATTTTAGTATTAGAAATGAAACGGAACCATTTTGCTAATAAAATAAGAATCGCACAATGTAACGTTGTCGGTCAGTTCGTTTTTAAAAAAATATTTTCTTAATTTTTTATTAATTTTTGTTTTCGCTTCTCATTCTAATATCAATTCTAAGCTGTCTTCTTCACAATAAATACAAACAAACATACAATCTTTGATAATTAATTATCAACTTTAATTTATTTATTTTTTCTTTACAAACAACTTTACACAAGACACAACACCTTCACACACATATATACATATACAGTCAATTATATAAAATGGCAACAAGTTAGTATTAATTACAAAACAACACCAATATAACAATAACAATAACTTCAACAACACAAAGTAGTCATCAACCTTATTTATACAACAACTAATAGCTAATAACCAATAGTTTAAAACAAAGATAAAACAAATTGTCATTTAATGCAAATTTAGATGTTTTTTTATTGGTTTATGCTGGTTTAGTTAATAGGGTGCTCTTAAGCATTCTCGTTGGGTTGTATTGTTGTTATTGTTATTGCTACTAGTTAATGTTATTTGTTATAGTTATTGGTAAAAGATTGAGTTGACGAATGATGAATATTAATCATATCATTTCAAATAGGAACTCAATACGAAAACAGTTGTGATATTGTGTATTTTCTAAATTAACAAATGCATATTGTTTAGTTGGACAATGCGGTTCAAAGCAATTCTTTAGAACATTCGAAAAGCAACTTGCAGATCATATTCCAGTTTTTCGAAGCATCGATTGCTGGTACTAGAATCATTGGTCGTCTTTCAGTCGGAAATAGCAAGGGTCTTTTGCTGCCCAACACAGCAACGCGACCGAACTCTTACACATTCGTAACTCACTTCCAGATTCCGTCC